>OY757281.1:3108657-3216941 GCA_963584085.1 Pyrausta aurata
GCCGCAAAGCCACTAAAAAATTCAAAATTCAAAATCTTTATTTCAATTTAGGTCATGAAATGACACTTATGAACGTCAAAATATACAGTGAAAAAAATAAAAATAAATGTGCCCTGAAAGGGCCGAAACATGTCTCCTTATCTTTTGGGCCCTACCAGCGCTTCGAGACAGAACACAGACAATTAGGCAAGTGCTGAGAAGAAACGCCGGAACAAACTCAGTCACCACTAGCTGCCGTAAAATCAAAATCATCAAAGGTAAGTACATCAGTCGGTGCAGGCTGGACGGACCACACATTCGTGTCGTTTAGATAGTCTTGAGCCTTATAATAGCCTTTAGACATAAGCGTGTTTTTAACTCGTCAAGTATGTGTAAACGAGACACAATAAAAATTCCATTGTTATGTGACTCTCGGCATTCGTTTGATACCTGACTGATTAACGTGTTTCTTAAATTTATCAACCGGCAATTCGACAAGATTGTGTGGTATATTATTAAAGAATTTTATACAATTTCCCATAAACGAATTACTAGTTTTAACTAATCTGAAGTTAGGAACGACAAGCTTGTGTTTATTTCTTGTGTTATATGGGTGAATGTCGCTTTTCTTCATGAAATTATCTAAATTTTTACGGACGTACATTATATTATCAAAAATGTATTGAGAAGCCACAGTTAATATGTTGATTTTCTTAAAGACCTCTCTCAGGGAGTCACGAGGACTAAGTTTATAAATAGCACGAATGGCTCTTTTCTGCAAAATAAATATGGTTTCAATGTCGGTAGCAGAACCCCACAAGAGAAGACCGTAAGACATAATACTGTGGAAGTAACTAAAATATACAAGCCTCGCCGTTTCAACATCAGTTAGGTACCTAATTTTTCTAACTGCAAAGGCAGCTGAGCTTAGCCTCCCAGCTAGGGCTTCAATATGAGGTCCCCACTGTAATTTTGAGTCAAGTTTAATGCCCAAAAATACAGTGGAGTCCATTAAGACTAGATTATTACCATTTAGTACAATATTTGGTGTAAGTTGCTTTACATTAGGCAAAGTGAATTTTATACATTTAGTTTTACTAGCATTCAGTAACAAGTTATTGGTGGTGAACCAATTCAATACTTTGGAGAGAGTATTGTTTACTTCGTCAAAATTTTCTTCATGTCTTTTCATTTTAAAAATCAAAGAAGTATCATCAGCAAACAAAACTATCTCACAAAGATTTGTGGAATGAAATGGTAGGTCGTTTACATATATTAGGAGGAGTAAGGGCCCCAATATTGAGCCCTGGGGCACCCCCATTTGAAGGGGGGCATCGGAAGAGTAGGTACCATTTATGTTAACTGATTGTATTCTACCTGATAGGTATGAACTTAACAACCTTGTTGAGTTTTCCGAGACACCTTAGTGTTCCAACTTAATGAGCAGTGTTTGATGGTCTACACAATCAAACGCCTTTGATAAATCACAGAATACACCTATAGCATCATGTTTGTCTTCAAAAGCATCAAGAATGTGTCTGATGAGTGCTACCCCAGCATCAGTTGTATTTCTACCTTTAGAGAACCCAAACTGTTTTTCGTGTAGTAAATTATTAAGTTTAAAATGGGAAAGTAATTGATTAAAAATGAGTTTTTCAAAAATTTTACTTATTGTGGGTAATATTGAAATTGGCCTAAAATTGCTGGGGTCACTTTTGTCTCCTGATTTAAATAAAGGTACAACCTTACTATGTTTCAATAAATTTGGAAACTGATTTTGATCAATACATTCATTAAAGATATAAGATAGGTAGTAGTAGTAGTCCCCCTAGCCGATTTCGACTACGGTGGCCAGTCACAACGACTAACCGACTGCGCGGGATATATTATAGTGCACAAGTGTGTGCGCAAACACAGGTGCACTCTCTATTCCTTTCACTCTCATAGCCCGATGGGACAGCAATCTGACACGACCGGAGAGAGATCAGGCGCAGGACCAACGGCTTTACGTGCTTTCCGAGGCACGGGGGTGAAACACCGCCAACTTCCAAACTCCGGGCTACCCTGAGAAATTCTTATCAGAAAAACCCAGGTATACATTTTTGGCCCGACCCGGGAATCGAACCCGGGACCTCTGGCGCAGCCGTCGCTTTAAAATGCGACCCTCTCACCGCTGCGCCACCGAGGCAGTTAAGATAGGTAAGGAGCTATTAGAGGTATAATGGGTTTTATTGTGTCTATTGATATACCCGATTTATCCTCTGTTTTCTTTTGTTTTAGTTCTTTGAATGTTTTTATGATGTCTAAAGGACCAATATGTCTGAATTTAAAAGAGGATTCGCACCTATCAACACTCGAAATTAGTAATGATTTCGCCTGAAGTGAGCAAGAACTCAACTGTTTAGTCGTCTCTATAGGAATATTACAGAAATAATCTTCAAAAGCGTTTGCTACCTCATCATCAGATTTAATAAGTTTGTTATTTATTTCTAGACTAAATTTGTTATCATGAGATTTAGTTTTACATGTTTCTTTATTGGTTTTACAATATTTTTAACACTTACAGTGTCATATTTTATTCTTAAAAGATGAAATATGAAACCAAAAATTGCGCACGGGCGGGATTCGAACCAGCATCTTTCTGGCAATCCGGGCCAACTGCTCTTCCAATTGAGCTACCGTGCTGTCGGTCCGACCGTGCGAAATTCTTGGTCTCATTGATACGTCATTGTGTTTCTTTATTTATAATATTCCAAGTTTCTTTGATCTTATTACTAGACTTTTTAATTTTATCGCGTATGTAATTCGACTTAGCTACATAGCAAACTCTTTTGAAAATTTTTGAGTACCTCTTAACGTACTCATGAAAGGATGGATCCTTTCTATAAGCTTTTTTGTTATACAATTCAAACATTTTTTTTCTACTTGTATAAATTCCTCGAGTAGCCCAGTCACTGAATTTCGGTTTACAGTTATTAATAACTATTTTCTTTTGAGGGAAAATAATATCAAATTGTTTTTTAATTACCTGAAATAATTGATCATACAAGTCACTAGCATTTTGTTTATCAAAAGCTATAAACGGTAGTTTATCGCTTATAAGGTTTTTAAATTTGTCCTTACGAGATGCAGTGACCGGCCTGCATTTTATTTCAAGACGGGGTGAAATTAAACGGTTCTGTAGTGTAACTATCTGCCCGCAATGATCCGATTTTACAAAATTAATAATAGATTGATTGATGATTTTACAGTTACAAAAAATATTATCTAAGCAAGTAGCTGTTGTAGGAGTTACTCTAGTGGGCTCAGCAAATAATGGAGTGAGGTCAAATGATTTAAAAATGCTCAAAAACCTAACGCGATGTTCCTCCGTAATATCTATTATGTCCACATTGAAATCTCCACATACAACTACTTTCTTTGTAGTTTTGCATATTTTATTTAACACATTTTCCATTACAGATTCAAATAATTTAAAGTTTTCACTTGGGGGTCTATAAACACAGACAATAATGTAGTCGTCCAGCTCCGCACACGATATCTCAATAGTTCGCTCAATCGTGAGAGACACTATGTCTTTTCGCTCTTTACATTTAAATTTATTATTAATTAATATAAGTGTCCCGCCGTGAATTGCAGTCTCCCTAGTGAACGAACTAATAAGATTATAATTATCTATCGATAACATTAGTTCATGCTGCTTGAGCCAGTGCTCAGTTATGCAGAGAACATGAATATTCATTTTATTTAAAAACAATTCAATTTCCAAATCTTTTCCAGAAAAGCCTTGAATATTTTGATGTACTATATTTATTTAATTTGATTCTACAATTTCTGATAAGCAAGAGTTATCCTCTATTGTCTGATGTTCTAATTTAAATGATTGCTGGTTATTGGAATTGATTCCAATGGTTGAATATTCATGTCAATAATCTGCTCAATAAAAGCAGATTTGGTAGCCAAGTTCTTGGCTGAATAATCAAAATAATATGATAGCGACATTGCTATCTGTCGTTTGAAATAATTATTGATATAATAATTATCTCTCGTCAAATACACTTTATTTTTAAAATAATTATTAATGTCAAGTAAGTGGAATTTATTCACCTCATAGGATGTCAATTTGTGCAGTTGCAAATTCAGTTTATATCTTAAATCATTTTCTTCATCTGGCAATCCACTACTATAAGGTAATGTAAACAATAGTATTTTATTCACATTTAGTTTTTTTAAACTGTCAAAGTATGTATTTAGGTTTTTCTTGTTCACATTACCTCTGTTTCCTATAAAAATAATTAAATCTGAATTTTCTTTAAACTCAAAAGAGAGCACTTTCTGTACTATTTCTGAATATGATTCCCCTGGCATGCAATGGTTGATCACATTTTGTCCCATGTAGTTTGATAATAAGTGGCCCATGTTTTTCCCAATCTGATCCCGAACTAGTGGCTCGAACGCGGCTACAAAGCCATTACTGGCTCGAACACGGCCACAAAGCCATTACTGGCTCGAACACGGCCACTAAGCCATTACTGGCTCGAACACGGCTACTAAGCCATTACTGGTTCGAACAAAGCCACAAAGCCACTAGTGGCTCGAACACGGCCACAAAGCCATTAGTGGCTCGTAATGGGCCTCTAATCCATTACTGGCTCGAACACTGCCATAAAGCCACTAGTGGCTCAAACAAGTCCACTAAGCCATTACTGGCTCGAACACGGTCACTAAGCCATTACTGGCTCGAACACGGCCATAAAGCCACTAGTGGCTGGAACAAGGCCACTAAGCCATTACTGGCTCGAACACGGTCACTAAGCCATTACTGGCTCGAACACGGCCACTATGCCATTACTGGCTCGAACACGGCCATAAAGCCACTAGTGGCTCGAACACGGTCACTAAGCCATTACTGGCTCGAACGCGACCACTAAGCCATTACTGCCTCGAACACGGCCACAAAGCCACTAGAGGCTCGAACACAGCCAAAAAGCCACTAGTGGCTCGAACAAGGCCACTAAGCCATTACTGGCTCGAACGCGACCACTCATTTGCCCAGTTTACGCCTGCCGTTTACTACAGCTTGTGGTGGCATTTAGTGGTCCAATGTGCGCTCTGCTTTAATTTTTTTTCGTAAATGACACAGATTTCAATTTAGATTCCAGCAATATTCATTGACGAGAATACGTATAAAATGGCTACCAGGCGCATTAGCATAAAGATATATATTTTTAAATTTTCTCATAAATAAATATATTTTCATCTCTCCTGTTCGGAAAATATAACTTTCCTGTGTAGATAGCCGGGTGGAAAATAGCTTATCCATCCCTAGGGTGGAAAGTAATTTAGTTTTCATTGACATGGCATAGAGTCAAGGCCTGCAGTCAAAGCTGGACCAAAGATAATTGAGTCACATCATGTTATTAAAATAACAAACATTTTTGCTTAGCTATAAATTGAAAATCATATTGTGTAGGTATTATGTATCATCGTTGAAAAAAATATATACAATTTCTAATTTTAATTCAATTAATAATTAAAATATTTGGCTGCTCGCCATAATGCTAAGATGTTTTTTTTATATTTTATATTGTCAGTGTCATTTCACGAAGGATTCGTCCAAAGCCGTTAAAACATTTATAAAAAAAATGAAATTATTTTGGATTCTATTATTATCTGTGGAAAAAACTCGATCGATATTTTTACAAAGATTTTAATTATTGATATTTTCTGCTTTTTTGTACTCTGTTTTCATGTATTCGTGCCGTTATTCTTTCTAATCGTGTAGGTGTTGTTAGTACTGTAAATCAACTGTCATATTTTGTTCAAAACTTGAGTTTTCCTTTCTCGCTGAACTACTTATTACCTCACCAAGACATCTACAACCACTTTTGTAAATTTAATGTTTTCCTCACAGTCGAAATGAAAAATAGTATGTTTAACTCGGGTGAAAGCACCCATTTCACTCTCGAATTATTGGCGCTCTCACTTCGTTCGAGCGCCAGAAACATCTCGAGTGAAATGGGTCGCTTTCTCCCCTTGTATAACAATCTACTATTGTTTCTACAGGTCTAGACTTCGCGAACATCCAACACGTGATAAACTACGACATGCCGGAGGACATAGAGAACTACGTGCACCGCATCGGGCGTACGGGGCGCGCGGGGGGCGAGGGGGTCGCCACGACGCTGCTGGGGCGCGCGGCCGACACCAGCGTGCTGAGGGACCTGGCGCACTTGCTGCGGGAGGCGGGACAGAAGGTAAGGGCCCCTTCACCCTGTAAGACACGACGCTGCTGGGCCGCGCGGCCGACACCAGCGTGCTGAGGGACCTGGCGCACCTGCTGCGGGAGGCGGGACAGAAGGTGAGGGCCCCTTCACCCTGTAAGACACGACGCTGCTGGGCCGCGCGGCCGACACCAGCGTGCTGAGGGACCTGGCGCACCTGCTGCGGGAGGCGGGACAGAAGGTAAGGGCCTCTTCACCCTGTAAGACACGACGCTGCTGGGCCGCGCGGCCGACACCAGCGTGCTGAGGGACCTGGCGCACCTGCTGAGGGAGGCGGGACAGAAGGTGAGGGCCCCTTCACCCTGTAAGACACGACGCTGCTGGGGCGCGCGGCCGACACCAGCGTGCTGAGGGACCTGGCGCACCTGCTGAGGGAGGCGGGACAGAAGGTGAGGGCCCCTTCACCCTGTAAGACACGACGCTGCTGGGGCGCGCGGCCGACACCAGCGTGCTGAGGGACCTGGCGCACCTGCTGCGGGAGGCGGGACAGAAGGTAAGGGCCCCTTAACACTTTAAGACACTCGGGCCTCTTAACCCTTTAAGACACTCGGGCCTCTTAACCCTTTAGACACTAGGGCCCGTTAACACTTTAAGACATTCGGAGCCCCTTAACCCTTTAAGACACTTAGGGCCCGTTAACACTAAGACATTCGGAGCCCCCTAACCCTTTAAGACACTCGGTGCCCCTTAACCTTTTACGACACTCGGAGACCCTTAACCCTTTAAGACACTCGGGGCCTCTTAACCCTTTAAGGTACTTGGAGCCCTTTAACCCTTTAACACGTTCCGGGACAGTGAACGCCTACAATAAAACATCTTTTGTGTCTGGAATAGTGTCCCGGAACGTGTTAAGACACTCGAGGCCCCTTAACCCTTTAAAGCACTCGGGGCTCCTTAACCCTTTAAGGTACTTTGAGCCCTTTAACCCTTTAAGACACTTGAGGCCTCTTAACCCTATACGACACTCGGGGCCTCTTAACCCTTTACGACACTCGGGGTCTCTTAACCCTTTACGACACTCGGGGCCCCGTAACCATTTAATGCACTCGGGGCCCGTTAACTTTTAAAGACACTTGGGGCCCGTCCCTTTAAAATCTGAATTAAACGATTTATTATTATTTAAGACACTTAGGGAAAAGGGATGTGAAACACTATCAATAGCTCAGCTAACTAAATCCATTCACAAACGAAGTGACAAAGTAGGTTTCAAATCAGGTGATAAGTGGTGACAGGTGGAAGATAGTGTGGTGGCTTCACTCTTGCCTTCCCGCCTCTTAATAAATACCCAGTGAAAAGTTCACTCAATCTTCAGCCTTCTGCCAGTACTGATGTTGGTGCTAACCAACACCAGGGGAACGCCTATTTGATGGCGTCGTTTACTCGCCATGGCACAGGATCGCCACTGAATATTGTTGCTTTTAAAAGAAAGGCCTATCCGACTAGACACAATACTATAGACACATAGTATCAAAGTTTAATAATAGTATTAGGCAGGGTAAAAGAAAAAGTATGTTATAAAGAATTTGGCTACGCTCAGTTAGACTCAAGGGAAAAAAATACATTTAAAAATAACATAATTTTTTTCAAATACGAGTAAGTCAAATACAGCATTTATTTTTCAATCACTTCCTTCTAGATTTACGGAATTTGCACAATGACTAAATAAGTTCTGGTTAATTCTACACATTATAAAAAATGACGTTCTATAATTGAATTATCCGTCGACGGTGAACAGGCTTTTACCCTGATTTTTGTACGAAAATCGGAACAATTAAAAGAAACGATTTTTAAAGACAAGACAAGATATATAATGGATTGAATAAAAACTTACCGCTTTGTTGCAGGTGCCCTCATTCCTGCTGGATATGATCGGGGAACCGGATGTGCCAGTTCCAGATGGGCAGGGCTGCTCGTACTGTGGCGGTCTCGGGCATAGGATCACAGGTTATACTACTCACTATTTATATCACTCACACTTTACTTTTTACTTTCAAAATTATTTAATAACAACTAGCGGTCTCGGCGATGTTCGTTTCCACATGTCCCATTCGGGGCAAAGACGAATTCAAAAAAGTAAAAATCATGAAAATCGGTCCATCCGTTCTCGAGTTTATGAGTGGTGTAACTAACGCGACTTTTAACATAATTATAGGATAAAATAAATCAAATTACGTGCACAACATTAGAAAACGAAAACCATTTAACAGGCTAGGAAACTTTAGCTCACACAAAAAATTATGACTTTTGAAGAATTTGAATAATTTAAAGCACTTATTTTAAACACCACACATTACGTGACGTAATATCAGTTCATATCACTTCGCGATGTCTAGACCCGACCGAATGGTACCATGGTTAAAGACAAACTGACGATATGTCAAACAAGACCTACCCTCATTTTTGAATGTTTGTTCCAAGGACGGTTCTTTTAACTTTATTTAATGGTAGTTTCCAAAACTTAATTAGAAGTTGAAGATTTTTGTCTTGGACACCTGTTTCAACAGCTTTCCAAATTCATAGTACTACCGACGACACTGCCGCTTTACCAGTTATGATTCAAAATCGCTTGCACATAGTGTCTTTTTTTGTGTGCTAACCATTGTTTTTGTTCAAACTTTGAAGTGACGTCCATTTTAGTGTTATGTGCATGCGATTTTCGTACGAAAGTGGTAAGGCAGCGGTGCCCTCGACCGCTATCTACCTCTCACTGACAAATAGTATTTGTCTATTTTCAGAGTGTCCAAAACTGGAAGCGGTGCAAAACAAGCAGGCATCGAATATTGGTCGCCGAGACTACTTGGCAAATACTGCAGCGGATTATTAATGTAATTGTATGTTAGTTAGAAGTTGTAAATATGAGATTGTAAGTAAATAAAGTATTTTTAAGAATTGTGTTATTTTTTTCAGGGTTCCGTAGCTGAATGGCAAGAACGGAACCCTTATAGTTTCGTCAAGTCAGTCTATCTGTCCGTCCGTATGTTAGTCACTCTTTCTAAAACTATTAACATCACAAAGCTTAAACTTGGTAGGAATGTATAGGTCGGTGTATAATCGCTTTAATAAGAATTAAGATTCTTCAATAAGAAGAAATTAAGGATATTTAAGAAGGGGCTCCCATACACCAATAACAGTAGATACTATCGAGGTCACCTCCGCCTTACCAGTTTAAGAGCCAAATTCGCTTGCACATCGCGACGTCTTTATACCCACTTTTGTGCCTAATTTTTGTATGCCATGATCAGTCTATTTCCTTATTATTATTTTTTTTTTATTATTGCAACAAAATCCACAGCTCTCAAAATATAATTTTCCAATTTTGGCTGTAGGCTGTAGTTTATCAAAATTGGATTTACATTTTTAATACATAGAGGCTTAAAAATAAGAAGAATTTAATGCGTTAGGTAAGTAATCTAAAAACTGAAACACTAATTTAGAATAAAAGGCGTTTTTATTTAACATTGATTACTTCACATCGTTGACAAACCTTAGCTTTTATGTTAAGACAAGTGAAACATGCTTATTGCTAAGGCATTTCGATTTATTATAATTATATATAGGTATATTCAACACCAAAATATATGAAACTTAATTACAGAGTGCATATTTAAAGATAATAATATTATATTTATGCTAAAATGGTCTGGGATTATTTGTACCCTGAGATGGGAGTCGGATACAAACACTTCAACTCCTCTTAGTATTATTAAGTCCAGTTTGGGTGATCAATAGTTAAATAAACCAACGGTTAAACACTTTAATAGAGAAATAAGTCCTGTTGAATAAAATTATGAGACGTACCAAGCTGTTGAGAAACAACACCGAGTTTATTGTTTTTATCGGTTTATGATTTTAAATAACCTGCGTTCAAACTATGATGATGAGGATGGCCTGTCTCCGTTGCCTTATTGTGATTGACTGAAATACAAATATTTTGTAATTAATATAATTATTTGTGATACAAATATTCCGAGACCGCTAAAATCATACACCTAAGATTCCTGCAGTATGTCTTTACAACATTCATACATGCCAAACTATGAATAAAAAACAAACTATATTTTATCTATATACAGGGCGATTAAAAAAACTCTTGTTAATATTTTAAAAGTACATACTTGTCTGAATTTCCTCAGCAGTTACAACTGTGTCGTAAAATATATTTTATTTATTTATTTTGACGTCAAATTCTTACAACTAAGTACTTTCAAAAATTAAAAGAATAAGACATCAACCTGTATTTACTCAAACGAAATCGTGTACCGACATACCAGTTGGAAAAAAAAACTAAATAATATACAATTCTTTAAACTTTTTGGAGAGTAATGTTAGCCTTATATAAATTACAGCAGTTTTGCAAAAACTTTGTGCTTAAAGGTCGTAATATTTAACTTACGCAAATCGATCCAGCCGTATGCTTATTCAGCGGACTAGAATTAGGAAATATGTATAGCTTTAAGGGTGAATTATTAGTCAAAAGTAATGATATTATGTCGGAAATATCAGAATCCCCACAACTATAGACTATTTAAGGCCTAATATTGCAAAAAAGCTGTAACGATTATGATGAATTCATCTATATTAAAGGAAGCATAATAAAATAAACATAATTGAGATTTAAACTAATTATACCGTAAATCCATTAAAATATTGGTTCATGATAATGATACAACATTGTGGCACTTCAAAAATGACGAATTATATCTGTGTCAAAATATACAAAATATTGATTTATGAAATCAATTCCCCAATTAAAACTCTAATACCAACATTGAGATCATGGTATTTTTTGGATGTGCGAAACAAATATCATTATTTTAAAATTGATTGATTTAAATTTTATCAGCGTAATTTTAAAAGTCAAAGATTTTTATCTTCTGTATAACAGGCCATAGTCAACCTACTATGTTATGTGAAGTGCCAAACAGCTCACATTACTCTCCATTCAATCATATTTAAGTAACAAAATCATACCCGAGGAATTTTTTATTTTTCCGTCTCACTCGAGGCGCTTTCTTCGGTGTATCATACACTTCCCCGTCTTGTTCATACACAACATTGTTATCGATGACCCAATCTTCTTCGTCCGTTCTCATCTGTATTTGCTTAACTTGTTCTCTGACAGCGGAGAAGCGTTTCTTCTTTTTCTTGCTCGACTCCGGTGTCTCCTTGGTCCGCTTCCTTGGTTGATCTTCGAGTACCAAGTGTTCGTACTCTTCAACAATGTAGTTTTCTGGTTCGTAGCTGGTGGTGATTTCTACACCGACTGATGGGTCTACGTCGGGAAGGATGTAGTAATTTTCGAAATTGCCTGTGAATAGAAATAAGTGAATAAGTAGAGATCTTGCTAGAGGCAAATGTTTAAATAAACACGGGTTACGTGATAATAAATCTGATATAGTTGATTTTTGTTTTTATAGTGTTTTGTCACTATACAAACTTAACACGTTCCGGGACAGTGACCGCCTACAGGCGTGAAAACAATAAAACATCTATTGTGTCTGGAACAGTGTTCCGGAACGTGTTAATAATATAAATTGCATTTGTAAAAAGCAACCGTGACTCTGTGACAGACGAGGAATCGAACCCCGTGTCTTACGCTATCCGGGCGTATGCCTATTGCGTAAGTTCGAATCGAACCCCGTGTCTTACGCAATAGGCATACGCCCGGATAGCGTAAGACACGCAATCCTACTACTATTATAAAGGCGAAAGTTTGTAAGTATGGATGTATGGATGTATGGATGTATGGTTGTATGGATGTTTGTTACTCTTTCACGTAAAAACTACTGAATGGATTTGAATGAAACTTTACCACAATATAGCTTATACATCAGAATAACATATAGGCTACAATTTTTGAGGTTTCTAATGTGAGGTCGTAAAAAAACACATTTTTTGCGCTACTAGACGGGACGAACCTGAAGTCCACGCGAACGAAGTCGCGGGCAAAAGCTAGTTTATAATAAAACGGGGGCAATTTATAATAAATTGCGGTTACTTTTTAAAAGTGCAATTTATAATAAATCTGCTGTCATTTTCATGCATAATTTTAAATAATTTAATCATCATGACCGTTTGACAACCCTCATATGTATATTGTCTCTTCTTTTCGATTCTTATATTTTCTCAGCAACTGTTGTTTGGTTTGATACAGTAGTCTTTTTTCATTTATTATAAAGAGAAAGATAAGTTTACTTTAGTTATTAAAAACCGGTTAAGTGCGTGTCGGACCCGCGCACTGAGGGTTCCGTGCCACCCTTAACTGAATTCAGGGTCCACTTACTTTCACTTAACGAAAACATCACAATATATTGCGACAGCAAAAATAACTTTGTTTTTCATAGTGTTTGTATGAAAGACAAAGTTATATTTGCGGTTGATAAAAATGTGCAATATCTCAAAAACTACTGGTTTGATCTCCTTCAAACCAATTTTCGTTGCAAGTTTTTGTTGAGATCTGACATCATATATTTTTTTCAAATTTTTCACTTTCTTAGTTCAAAAGTTAGATGGGGGGGGGACGCTCATTTTACCACTTTGGAAGCGTCTATATCTCAAACCTTACACTTTTAGAAAAAATGGCTTTAGAAACCTCAACATCATTTTAAAAGACCTATCCATAGACACCCCACGCGCATAGGTTTGAGTAAAAAAAAATTTTAGGTTTTCGTTTCATGTATGGGAGCCCCCCCTTAAATATTATTTTTTCTTACTTTTTGTATCTGAATCGGAAAGCGGTGAACAAAATACACCTTCCTACCAAGTTTCAGCTATGTGATGCTTATAGTTTCAGAATAAAGTGGCTGTGACATACGGACGGACAGACAGACAGACAGACAGACAGACAGACAGACAGACAGACAGACAGACAGACAGACAGACAGACAGACTTGACGAAACTATAAGGGTTCCGTTTTTTGCCATTCGGCTACGGAACCCTAAAAACGCCTACTAGACCGTTCCATCACCGACTAACTCCGTCGCGTGCCAAGCACAATAATACACCGGCAAAATACGTTCGTCGCTCGGACTCGCTCCATAATAACGGTGAGACAGAACGCTGTCAATCCGTTCAGTGGGCAAAGTAGAGCGTATCGAGTTGCTTTTCATGTCTGACCCGTTCCTAGCATGTGCCCATTTGAAATCATTTCTGTTCAGCCCAAATGACTGGTAGTAATGTCATATGGTGTTAAGTCCACGTTTTGTGCAAGAGTATCGAACAGAACTCACCGGGCAAGGTTATCTCGTTCATGTCAGCTGTGAAGTGACGCTTTTTCTTTCCAGTGTTGCAATGCTTGATGTAAGCGTACTTGGGCTTGCTGTCTTCCGGCAGAATGTTCACCATCCACTCCCTGTAATAGGAATTGAGTTGTAAATATTCACCAAATATTTTTAGTATGGGAAATTTTTTTAAATCTTCAGAAACCTATTGTGTGTGATATCGTTGAAAGAGCTTTTTAAGGCGCTTTCGAAAATATAGCACATTTCAGCCATTTTGTTATTTCATTAAAGGGGGACGCCCCCCTTCTACCGAAGATTTATTGTGGTGCTTCAGATCAAAATAAATCTTTTGACCTGAATATTGATTTGCTCGTACGCTTACTTCCTTTGAATCTGCAAATTTTTGTATATGTGTGTGTGTGTGTGTGTGTGTGTGTCACTATCTGTATTGTGTATGTATGTTTCTGTGTGTGTGCATGTAAGGCTGTCGTTGATATTGGTGTTTGATGTGTGTCCATATCTGTTTCTGTATTGTGCTTGAGCCAGTGTTCACACCTGTTATATCTCTTTACTACTATACTATGTGTGTGTGTGTACTTCTGTTCTATCCATGGCAAACTCTTTATTTACGTAGTTCTCTTTACTATGTGTGCATGTGTGTGTGTGTGTTTGTGTGTGTGTGTGTATGTGTGTGCGCGTTTGTGTGTGCGCGCGCGTACCTGCTATCGTTGGCGGGTATTTCAGCCACCTCCTCCATGGTGATCTCTTGCTCCTGTGCGATCTCGTAGATGAAGTTGTCGGAGATGGTGCCGTCCTCCATCACCTGCGCCAGGGTGCTTTGGTTCGCTGACGTGTCGGCGGATGAGGTTTGAGGTACTATCTGCAATTTAAGGTATTATAGATAGATAATAGATGAAGACAAAGCTTAACATTCATAAAGGTTCACTTAAATATACAGGGTTTAAAAAAAGTACGAACCAAATTCAAGTAAGTTGACAATTGAAAATTTAAAGATTGATCGATGAAAAAATGATTTTAAAGAAAATTATATAAGGTCACCTCGTTTTAAGTGATAATATTTAAAGGGCTGATTCAGCACAGTAAATTAATCATTTTTTGTAGAAAACACTTTAAGGTTTTATCCGCTAGTTTTTGTGAAAATTGGAGACTAAGGTAATAATTTTTTCAGATTTTATTTATTTATTTATTAAGGTTAAGCTTAGAGAAAAAGAAGGTTTGGGCCTAGAATTGAGAAAGGCCAAGCCGATGAAGAAGATAACTCTTTAAATTGTCAGGGTGCGCCGTTTTAAAACAAAGATATTGTCTTTGCTAAAGAAAATAATAAAAATTAAATCTCGATTTTCCAAAAAATCATGAAAGTGTAGTTTCTATGATGTTTACAAAGATTTGACCTTTAAAAAACAAAATGAAATTTAAGTCAACTTTAGCTTTATGTGGCGTCCGGGGTAAGAGTGATATTTCCGTATCAGCGACGTGTTTTTTTTTTCTACTGAGGTCACCGCAGCCTAACCACCAAATTTTTTGTTTAAAGACGCCCGTTTTTGTGTCGTGTGTGCAAGCGATTATCTTTACAAAGTGGTAAGGCGACAGAGTCCTCAATATTACTTTTTTTATATACCTTACCTCAATAACCTGCTTTGGATCTTGCATCTTGGTGATGACCTGTTCCGCCTGCGTGATGGACGCTTCGCTCTTGTCCGTTTCCACTTTAACCACCCACAGCTGTTTGCGTTGAAGGTTCTTCAGTGATCTGGTGAACAATCATACTTTGTTTAATAATAGTCCCCCTAGCCGTTTTCGACTACGGTGGCCAGTCACAACGATATAATCGAGACATATTATAGTGCACAAGTGTGTGCGCAAACACAGGTGCACTCTCTATTCCTTTCACTGTCATAGCCCGATGGGACAGCAATCTGACACGACCGGAGAAAGATCAGGCGCAGGACCAACGGCGCAACGTGCGCACCGAGGCACGGGGGTGAAACACAAACAACTTCAAAACTCCGGGCTACCCCGAGAATTTCTGAACAGAAAAATCAGGTACATATTTTTGTAAACCAAAAATTGCGCACGGACGGAACTCGAACCAGCATCTTTCTGGCTTACAGGGCCAACTGCTCTTCCAATTAAGCTACCGTGCTGTCGGTCCGACCGCGCGAAATTCTTGGTCTCTTAGGATGCGTCATTGCGTGACGTGACGTGACGTCTCCTATTTGGTTTCTTATTTCATCTTTTAAGAATTCAAATATGACACTGTGAGTGTTCAGAAACATTCTAGGCCTGTGAGTGTGAAAGAGAGATAAGTATGCGCTGTCGCAGTTTCACACTGGATGCTGATCGCTCACAACCGGTGGAAAACCGTCGGGGAGGACTATGTTCAGCAGTGGACGTCCTTTGGCTGATAATGACGATGATGAATCAAAAAAAATATTTCGGTGCTGAATAAACTTTTTTCTTTCTTTTCTTTCAAACATATTAAGATACTAATAAGCTGATTTTTCTTTTTTTTCTTTAAATATTGGACATCAATCACATAAATTGCTCTGATCCCAAAGTAGCTAATGCACTTGTGTTATGGAAATCAGGCACAACGGTGGTACCACAACACCCAGACACGGGACAATATTATAAAATTATGATTTCTACATTGACCCGCCCGGGAATCGAACCCGGGACCCCGGAGCGGCGACGCCTTGAAACCCAGCGTGCTTAGCCACTACACCGCGGAGGTCTTCAATATGTATATTCAAATTAAATGAGCAGGCTCTATCAATTCGAAATATTACAAAAAGTTAATAAATAAAATAATTATTACTAACTTAAAAAAGGTAAAATATACTCACAGATAACCAAGCGTATCGACCAATTGGCGAACGTTGAGACGTGAAATATTATCCGGCTGTTTCGGAGGGTCCACGCTGTAGTTGTGATCCATCTTGATGATTTCCACCGCTGGTGAGAGAAAACATATTTTATTGTTTTAAACTTTCATGGTCACTAACATTAGAATAGTTAAATACGGGATTGCTACCATGTACCTTATTATTTATGAGCTTCCGATATTTCGGCACTGTTGCAAGCGCCATGATCACGGAGTAACTGAAGAGAACTTGCGGGTGGGTTGTTATTGGCAGACATATCGGTCTACCCTCCTTCGAAGTCGTTTATTCCGTTCGTTTCGCGAACAGATACTGTCAGTGTTGTGTGTCGAGAACAGACGCGAGTAAATAGTGAGTTTGTGGACAATGGTACCGGCGGCGAGCAGAATAAACGACTTCGAAGGAAGGTAGACCGACATGTCTGCCAATAACAAGTAATAACAACCCACCCGCAAGTTCTCTTCAGTTACTCCGTGATCATGGCGCTTGCAACAGTGCCGAAATATCGGAAGCTCATAAATAATAAGGTACATGGTAGCAATCCCGTATCTAACTATTCTAAAACATATTTTTTATAGAAGACTTATAAAGTAGTAGTAGAAGTAGAAGGGTATTATAAAATAGATGATTATTTAAAAGATAATAATGTATGGACTTGCATGATCACCACAAACATTGTAAAACTTTTGAAAAGAGGCATTGACAATAGTGACTGAGTTTGTTGCGCAGCTTCTTCTCAGCACTAGCCCACAATTGTCCCGAAGCTGTGGTAGGGTCTATGTTGGGACGTGTTTAAGTGCCCCCAGTGGGTCTATATGCAGAAATAAACGACTTTTTACTTTTAATTTTACTTAATAAATACAGAAAATGCAAATCTTTACTTACTGCCTGCTTAACAATATCTTAATAAGTTCTAGTTAGTTTTAACTACCAGATACTTCAAATCATGTTATATTTTAATAATCAGATGGGTAGGTAATGCTTATTTGTCGGTGGTGAAAAAGGCTCTTACAATGCAAAAGCTGAAGTTTGTTTGTTTGAACGCCCTCATCTTAGGAACTACTGGGAGTCTACTCCCTAAGCCCGTAATAACGGCCGTATTTACGGGCGAAGGTGTTTTCTTTGGCTATCATACTTATTTCTCTAATCTGATTAGTATCTAAAACTAAAAATAAGATTTTGGGAGCAAATGGGTGTTGATTATTTGTCTAATAATAGATTACAATTATATTTGGCAAAGCATGGCTAAAGAAAACACCTTCATTCGTAAATACGGCCGTAACTACGGGCTTAGGGAGTAGACGCCCTGGTCCGATTTGATTTTTTTTTTGGGATAGATAGTTTATTTACGGCAGCTAGTGGTGACTGAGTTTGTTTCTTCTCAGCACTTGCCTAATTGTCTGTGTTCTGTCTCGAAGCGCTGGTAGGGCCCAAAAGATAAGGAGACATGTTTTGGCCCTTTCAGGGCACATTTATTTTTTTCACTGTATATTTTGACGTTCATAAATGTCATTTCATGACCTAAATTGAAATAAAGATTTTGAATTTTATCGGGGAAGGCCATATGAAGAGTTTATAAAACACGTTTCGACTTATAGAAAGGGAAATCAATATGAGAGCGAAGTCGAAGGGGACCCCTAGTTTAATAATTTATTATAGTCGTTTTCATCGGGGCAGGGAGAAAAACAATCTACTATACATAATTCTTGATTGCTCAAAAGTTACAAATACTTCTAGCATAGTTTTATCATACTTATCAAAACTAGAATAGTTAGATACGGGATTGCTACCATGTACCTTGTTATTTATGAGCTTCCGATATAAAGTTACTCCGTGATCATGGCGCGTGCAACAGTTCCGAAATATCGGAAACTCATAAATAATAAGGTACATGGTAGCAATCCCGTATCTAACTATTCTAATGTTAGTGACCATGAAGGTTTAAAACAATATATTATCAAAACTAGATACAAATAGTTGTTGATAGTACAATCAGTCAAGCAAAAAATCCTACTTGGTATATTTAAGAGCCATATGACAGTCTGGAGATTCTCAGATTTTACCGAATTTATCAATGTGTGTGTGCGATTTTATATGTCCGGGACACAAAAAAATGTTAACTGTAATTAAACAATTTTGATACTTTATCTCTAGGTAGTAGGCTATGCGTATGATGAACACAGAAAATGATGGTCTTATAAAAGTCGATGTGATAAATTAATGTTATACCAGTTTTTTTGTATTTAAAATACCTATTACGAATACAGTGAATACAGTTCGGAATCAGGGCTCGCGTCAATTCCGTTCGCGAACATTTTCCTTTTGATAATTAATTATATAACTAAATTCACAGATTTAAACACAAACGTACGATTATAATAACGTAAAAAACTTACAACATAGAAAAAACGAAATGCATCCAAAGAGTGAAGACATATAGAGGCGGGTAACACGCACTGACCTGCAACGACTAACCAGTGTTGTGCCGTGTTGGCTATTTCATGGAATTGAAATGCTTTATAGAGACTTTTCCGACTCAAGTCTTGATTTGAATCTTATTTTAAAACAATTTTCTAGTGTCGGTCCTTATTTGGATTGTTGTAACGAATTTCTTAAATATTTCGAGATTAAAAATGGATGACTTGGCACAGGTTGGTACCGGTTATCTGCCTCTCTATATCTTCACCCAAATCGTGACTTCTCAGAGTAGGTATTTTTTTACGAATGTAAACTCCACGAGAAACGGGGACTAAGGGTTGTTGGTGGATGATGCCATTGGTTCTGAGCTTGATCTACCACGTGTCATACCAGCTGGATGCTATGAGGATTTATTTACACATAAATGCTTTTTAGTGTAACGCTGTTCTTTGATATGATTTGTATTTTGATATATGAAATATGTCACAAGTTATTATAGCTGACATTCAGAAAATGTAGTTAAGAAAATTTCGATCAAGATTTCAAGTATTTCATGTATAACAGATGATAAACAAGATAATTTTATTTAATTATTTGGTTTACACCGGTATTATATCATTTTGTCCATATACATTTTTCAATAATGAAATATTATATGAATATGGACTTGAATAGAACCATGGAACTTCATTGCATTTGCGTACACTTTGAATACAGGTTCATATTAACTACATACACATCACATGAAACGCTTCTATTTAAACAAGCGTTTTACTTTACAAGTTTATAGTTAGGTTATGGTTGTAGATTGTGGTAGAAAGAAAAGTAATGTTAAATAAGCAAAACATTGCCCTATTTATTTAGGTTTAAACCATTGAAACACTGTTACTAGCGTATGGAATTAATGCCATGAACAAGTCCCACACAGTATGGAATTGACGCCAATGGCCAATGGTATGTACGTACAAGTGCGTATCAAAGGTTGTGGAATTAAATAACGCCTATATACGGTCTATATTAAGAAAAACTGACCTTTTACTTTTTGTCGTCCGTTTATTCTTATTCAAAATCCAAAGCACGAATGATGTAAGAAAATTTATAAACTTACTTGTTTACTACTCAAAGTCAAATACTTAAAACAAAAGCCCTTATTTGTCTTCAATTTTGTTGGGTTAATGGTCACTTCACCACCATACTATTTCAATAAAACCGACTTCAAAAACAAAACACATTAAAAAGTCTTAAAGAAACTCTTGAAAGGACTCCATTTTAGGCAAACCATTTCTTTTTGGAGTCGATGCCCAGATAGATGTCGCTTAAGATGGAACTTGAGAGAGCCCATGCGATGGCACTGACTTCAAAAAGAAATGGTTTGCCTAAATTGGAGTCTTTTGAAGAGTTTTAGACTTTTTAGTGAAAAAAAATACTTCGACCACAGAAAACTTTGCTTCATATCCAATCTCGGCGCGCCCCAGCCCTGTTTTATAATAACTTAAGGGGTAAGAGGTAAATACCAATTCAACAAAGTAAAAATCATGACAATCGGTCTACCGTTGTTGAACTATAAAGTAGTGTTACTGGTATTACTTTATTTTATATAAATAAGGTTATTATTTGCAACCCTATACATATGCAATAGAATTGGTACTATTGCCTAGTCTTGTCCTTATTAATTCAGTATTTGTCTAAAACTTACATTTAACTTTTTGGTGATAGAAACAGTTTGCTCATCATATACCACAATTTTATTTTGTAGACAAATTTTTATTATTATTATTTTTGTCGATAATTTTGGTCCTAGTATCTGCACATTTTGTTTGATACTTGATGATTTTGTATCTGCACATATGATAAAAGATCTTCGTTAAAACTCATGAACCTCTTGAAATAGTCACCATACATATAAATCTTTCTTGTTTATAGTATTAATAAGGATTCCTTTCTATCCAAGTTTACATAACATTGATTAATCATTTAAATACAACTATTAATCGATACAAAAGAACGAATACTTTTTTGTTATAATTAGAGACCATCGACGATCCAAATGCACTTTGGCTTTATGCCTGTTGCATAAAGCCACAAAGCGAATTGGTCGCCGTATAAAAATTGTGCAAAGCGTGATATTTTCAAATTTGGAATTAGTATCATACACGAAATAAAAGAGTGACAGCGAAGACAACGAGCGACACACCCTTCCCCTCCGAGCGCTCGGCGCTGTCTGTCAAATTTCGATCGAAGATGAATGTTCGTGACAGCTCCAAATCTCAAATTTATAGGTTACTTTAGTAAGATATTTTGAATATATTGCACAAGATAAAATCAAGAATTTAGATGCTAAGTCAAAGATAGGAACCTCTATAACATTGTTTTATCAAATAACACACAATAAGATCAATGTATCTCAGATATAATCGCCTGTCTTTAGGTGCGTATTTTATGCCAAAACATGGTTTCAATTTTGTCTTCATGTGGAATAACTAGAGCAATAAATAAAAAAACAGAGTCGACAGCTTGTAGAGGAACGTATTTCCTTTCATGTTTATGTTATTTCGATAGCTGATGTCAACAACTGATCTGGAAAAGTGTACCAGAAAAACCGTCAATTTGGCTTCTATGATTGCAAGTTACAGGCATTTTAAAGATTGAATCAAATATTAAGAGTCGACATCTTATGGAGATAGTTCATTTCTACACAATTCATTCAAAAAAGGTAGTCAGTTTAGTCATTTTTGGGGAGAAAACTACACTTGAACTTTGTTAGAAGGTAGGTGACAGCAGCCTTAATTAAAATATTACAATCTAATACTATTCTACAGTACCTACGTATTTCAGGAACAAATAAATGTATTTTTGGAGATAAACTAATAAAAAGGATACGTAATTAACTTAGATTTTTTATCTTTACTAATACAAAAGTGAATAAATAGCATACTACGCAATATTTGTGCAATATCTTTGCAATATTTATGCAATATCTTTGCAATATTTATGCAATATATTTGCAATCAATATGCATAAAAGAGGGATTTCTGTGGGGTACCTTTAGGGGTGTCTCCAATGAACTTTTCGAAAAGATTCTGGTACCCGCCGGACGCCGCGTCTGCAACGAGAGCGCAAGTTACTAACTACCCTCCAAAAAATTGTTTTTTTTTTCAGTTACAAAAAAAAAATATAGTTCATTAGAGAGCAGTGAGTTGTCTTTACTACGTATAGAGAAGATATTATGCCAAGCAAAAAGTGTGTCGCAAATACGACGACAAGATTATGACGTATTATAGAAATTTTAATTTCGAATATGAAACCATTTGTAAGAGTTGATGACAAGTGGTGTCAATTTATGTGGCACGAGAATTGTTTGTATTGTCAGTTCCATACTCGAGTAATTGTAGCTCAATACTATGGAGCTAAAATATAGATATACACATAAATATAGGTATTTACTTGGTATACACAAGTAAATATTGCAAATATTGGACATGGAGTTATAATTTCCTGTTCTTACGAATTAAGATAAACTAATGAATTAATATTGGACACCAATCACATACATTGCTCTGATCCCAAAGTAAGTAGCTAATGCACGTGTGTTATGAAAATCAGGCACAACGGGTACCACAACACCCAGACCCAGGACAATATAGAAAATTATGATTCCTACATTTATGCGATCGGGAATCGAACCCGGGCGCTCGGGCCTCGAATATGAAGCTGGTGTACTAATGTTTTCACGTATTACTTGGATTGTAATACAAGTAATTGATAAATAAATATGCGCCAGACAACACACCAATTGTCTTGGTTTCGAACTAAGGAATTTTCTTGTACTACGAATACCAGACAACGATAATGACGGGGCGTCACCCATAAATACTTATATACATATAAACATATAAACATACATGACTTAGGTACAAATGTTCGTGCTTGATCACATAAACATTGGCCACTTGCGGGATTCGAACCACCGACCGCCGGCATAGTAGTCAGGAGCTCTAACCTCTACACCAAACGCGTCGTCTACAATTGATTGAAAATATTTGCCACGCAATGCCGTTTAGCGTAAATTTCAACTGCAGTGTGCAAAAAAATAAAGTGTTGTGAATTGCATGTCACTTTCAGTCCGTATAATAAGCCATTTGGAATGCGAAATGTAGGATTTTTTGCTTGACTCATATTATCAAATACGAATAAAACGTATGCGCTCTATTACTAGTATTTAACCCAGATAGTAGGGTAAACATACCGGTTCGCCGGCCACTACCCCTTTTCGGCCACTTCGCACATTATTTCGAATAATAAATAGTGTATAGACAGCTCCTTTCCAATTTTGCGACATTCGACCCGGACGAACCTTACGGTTTATAATCCAACGGTATATCCTCAAAATTTGCGATCTGAGCCCACCTGTCGCCATTTCAAAATTTGGTATGTGGACGCGTGGCAAATTTAGCCAAAAAAATAGCAGGTGGGTTGATTTTCAAAATTGAGTTTTTAAGTGTTACGATTGTTTTATTTGTGAATGGAATGGTTTGTGGGTACTTAGCAAGTTTGGGCACTTGAATATTGAAATTTCAATATTCAAGTGCCCAAACTGACTAAACTTTAAATAATTTGTATTTTTTTTGGTGGTCGGACAATAGGTTATCGTTTAGTTTAAAAATCTACTTTCCGACCGGGTGGTCGCAAAACCGGTTTACTTACGTCATTTCTCTTTGCTCATATTGCGGAAACTTTATATTCATCAACATAGATTCTATTATAATAGTGAACAGCTATAACTTTGTGAAGTGGAGACCAGATTCCGGCCGCCCGTATACCTCATAGTTCCAAAGATATGACCCTTAAAAATACCGAAAGTGTGGCGGCCGATAAATAGTCTAAACAAAACCTATTTCCGGCCGACTTGAAAAAGGCGGCCGAATACTGGTAAAAAAAAAATATCTGTTTCCGACCTAGAAAATTAAGACCGATAAATGATATAAAGTAACTTATTTCTGACTGTACTGATAGACACAAATGTTTGTATGTTTATGTTTGATAACATTTATGCTTCCAATTGCCAGATGGATTTTAATAAAATTTGGCACTATAAAATACGAGCGAAACTAGTTCACAAATAAATTAGCACTTGAGCCTTTATCACCGGTGATGGTGCTGCTTGGTATTGGAATTGTGCTTGTTTTTTTTAAAATAGGATAGGATAAATAAAACAATCCCGACTCAATCCCGTATTAAATGAGGTATGTATGATCGATCATGCCCATATAATGGTTTTACAATATTTTTAACACTCACAGTGTCATATTTTATTCTTAAAAGATGAAATATGAAACCAAAAATTGCGCACGGGCGGGATTCGAACCAGCATCTTTCTGGCAATCCGGGCCAACTGCTCTTCCAATTGAGCTACCGTGCCGTCGGTCCGACCGCGCGAAATTCTTGGTCTGTTGGTGTTGTCCGCTGTTGCATAAACAGACGGGTAGATGGCGCTAACGTCACGCAATGACGTATCAATGAGACCAAGAATTTCGCGCGGTCGGACCGACGGCACGGTAGCTCAATTGGAAGAGCAGTTGGCCCGGATTGCCAGAAAGATGCTGGTTCGAATCCCGCCCGTGCGCAATTTTTGGTTTCATATTTCATCTTTTAATGCCCATATAACTTTACGCAATTGTATTTTTAAGCTGCAGAAGAAAGTAAAAATATACCGTTTTTTTTTAATTTATAAATTGTTTTACTTTCATACTATTACGAGCCCTATGAGCTATTGAATAACACTCATTTTCCTACTGAGCATTAGGTGGCCGATAACCAGTGCATTGGTGGACGATAACTGAGTAAAAAGGCCGATAACCGGTATATTTGCTATATTTTCAAATATATATTTTTTAAAAATTATGTATCACTGCTACGTATATAAACGTCAGGTTTTATGAAACTAGACTATTGTGAGCCCAAATGCCTTTTTTTCCAAAGTCTTGACGTACAGCATTATTATAGAAATCAACTCTGAAGTCAACAAGTCGCTTAAACGGTCGATAACCGGTATGTTTACCCTACGGAAAAATTATGCCTATGTACAAAATAATAATAAAATTTGTTTATTAAAAATAGTAATATTTGAAAAAAAAATTAAAATAAATTTAAGGTACACAGATAAGTATATATTTTTTATTAATTTGGATTTGAAATAAATGTAAACCGATAAATAATAAGCTACTTATATATAAATTGCACTTGTAAAAAGCAACTGTGACTCTGTGACAGACGAGGAATCGAACCCCGTGTCTTACGCTACCCGGGCGTATGTATAAAAAAAAACAACAATAAGGTACTTGATAAAACTACATGTCTTTTCTTATAACTTAGGTGTTCTTTATAAAGATCAGTAGTATTATCTGGGTTAATAAAGTTGGTAAACTCACTCTTTTTCTGCTCGGCCGTCTGCACTATCGGAGCCACCTTCTCCTGAAGAGTTAGCAGCTCGGGCAGCATTGGCGAGTCTATCCATAGCCCTTGGGAGTCCAGCTCGAAATGGTACCTGGGGTAATGGAGGGTTTCATTGAGATTAATGTAGACTTAGAAGTAATGCGGTATGACTAGTGATGGCCGTAGGAAATATTCCCAATTCGGTAAATTACTGGGAATATTCCCAATGTTCCCGGAAACTTTCCCAGTTTCCAATGACAAAAATTTTAGGTAAAAAATTAAGATCTTCGAAACTAAGCAGCGGCTCATAGTGCGATTTTTATGAATAATATATTCCAGGAGAAAGTAGTTTTTGAGATATAAGTAAATATCAAGAAATAAATAATATTAAAAAATTTACCACTTTTAAAAACTCAATATAGAGCTTAAAATAATGCACTTGTATTCTATTCAGGATAAACAATTTTATTTGGAGTCTGTGCATGATGTCAAACTTAAGTACACCAACAGTCTACGCACATAACTTTGGGAAAGTTTCCCGGAATTTTACTATTAACTTCCGGGAAATTTACTCAAAGTACCCAGAATTCCCGGGAACGGCACATCAGTAGGCTTCTTGACGCATGCGGTAACTCGGAGCCGCGCGGCTATGACGGACCTATGAGAGTGTATGTAACAAGCCTCATGCGGACATGAAGTTGATGCAACAAATACAAATACAATTGTTTATATGCCAGAATACATCATATAAAATTTACAGAACTGAGGCCAAAGTGCAAGTCAGAGCGAGACTTACTCGATCAAACGCATCGAGCACGTTAACGTGAATTTATATGGGATTGAATTTAACATTTTCTCTATTAATTGTATTAGTAATTTGACATACCTAACTTGAATGAATTGTGTATCTGACTAACCCTGACTTTCATTGACATTGTGTGTTTTAATTGATTTTAATCTTAATTATTTGTATTCCAATATGGCTGATCACAGCATGTACCTTTTCCACCTTATCTGTAATAACATTATATTTACCTGTGTTTCACAAATAAAATTGATTTGTTTTGAAGCAGCGCCATCTAGTGGTTTACTTTTTTAGTTTAGTGTACACGTTAGTCACCACTAGATGGCGCCTGCTTCAATCCCATATAAATTCACGTTAACGCGCTCGATCGAGTAAGTCTCGCTCTGACTCGCACTTCGGCCTCAGGTCATTCGTAGTTGTATCCAGCCTGCATGCAACCGAATTAATGAGAGCGAAGGAACAGAGTGCCTGTAGAGTGCACTTGTGTATTGCTCTCAAATCTGGGCACTATAATATCTCCTGCGTACCTGGCCTATCACTGTTGAGAGGGGCCGCCATTACCAAAAATCGGTAGGAGAATATATTATGTCTCTTTCAGACTAGGTTTTAACAAGCTACCTCTCTTTAGCTGAGCTGATACAGTCGTTAATATACATACCCGCATAACTGAAGGCTGACATGCCGCCACAGAACCTCACTTTCTTCATGCATGGCCCCCTCGATCCAATCCTGGCGTTTCTGTTCATCTTCAGACCCTATGTTCGCACTGTGGAGAAATTAAAATTAGTATTCAGTATTGAACTAGTTGATTTTCATATTGAGTAATTATTGGACATGGGATGTAATGTCTCTAATATTCCCATATTAGAGACATTACAGTGATATTTTTATATGGGCCTTGTTTCACAATGTCTAAGTAAATTCTGGCATTATCTGCCAGATACTTGATACTAAATTATGTTCTATATTTGAATAGCTTTAGCAGATAATGCTTTTAGACTTAAGTCTACCTTTGTGTGACACTATTTGTGCAAATCTTTAAAAATATATATTTGATAAGTTCTTCCTTGATGGTTGTGAAACAGGCCTTACCGCAAAGTATGAAATTCTAGTCACCAATATTTAATAATTTTTGGTTATACAACATTAACAGTATTTTTTTTCCACATAAATTACATTTTTAAGACCAACACAATATCACACACTAAAAACAAATTTTTTTTTCGAAATCCCGGGTTGCATATGGTTCATAGTATTGAAATAAGAAAGCAAATGAATTTTGGAGGCCTGCCAATATGTAAAAGCAAGAAGACACATAAATTGAGACCAAAAATAATAATACTGCAAAAGACTAACATTAACGGTGATGAAAAACAATTGTTTTGTTCATTTGCTCAGGTGCATTAGCACAAATCAAATATCAAAGTAAAAATTATCTCAAAAGTACATAGCAACAACACAAATAACATCATAAAGGTAATATTTTCTGTATTGTGGAAATTTTATATGGCCACATTAATAATTATTTTATCTTTACACCACCCTCTAATGTGGTATCTAACAGTTTATTAAGATTTGAGAATGTTAAAATCTGTCTGCTTGTGGTACTACCACTATTCATTTTTACTTTATCAATATTATATTATCAATAAAAGTTCTGTTTTTAAATGTTTATGAGATAGTAATGGTACATACTGAGATTAAAGTAGCATTGTACACATAATAGCTTAGTTTATAATTTGATTGTAAAATATAGTAAATATTCAAATATTTTCAATTTTTAGGTTATGACATTTAGGTTAGTAGTAGTACCTATGTTGAAAAGACATACATTGCTGCATTTAACACTGTGGTGTTAATGTAAATATGCGGATTCACTACTGATTTCTTAATATTTTCATGGTTCAATGAAAAAACTACTACCTATGCGCATGACATTTGGATTTGAATAGATTCTCAAGAATAAGCTGTTTTGGCTATTTTACTACAGAGGTACATTATCATCAAAATAGGGGATTGATTTTTAAACAATTTAAGATATCAGTCATTTGTTTCTCCAAAACATATAGTTCTCTTTGACTCATTATCATAGAGTTAATTTGTCAGGACATCAAAACTATAGTAATAGGTAATCACTCACGGAACTTTAAACGAATGGTGGTCACATTAACAAAATAATGACATAAGAGTGTTGATAAACACATCCATGAGGGTTTAAACTTATTGGAACTTAACATTACCAATACAGACGCAGGGAATATTACTAATGTACTACAATCAATTTATGACAAACAATAGAATGTCTAGAAATGAAGTAATTTACTACACAAGCACTTCAAGAATATAAATATCTCAAACACACTGATTTATCTCCAGTAAATAACAAATGCATCTATAGAGAATCACAGTGATAAGAGCTATTATACTCACAGTGAAATTTATGTCAACATTATCAACCCTATTGCAATGGACATAAGAGCTAGAATATTTTACAGCCAAATTTCAACAATATGAGGAAATATCAAGCAAATATCAAACTGGTAGAATAAAAATTAGTAATACACGTTTATAACACGATTAGAAATTTTGCCGCCAATTCTTGTATTACGTAAACACAACCAGTTAATTATTTCACATGATTAGCAATTGAAATGAGTCTGTTCCATTATAATTTAATGCATTTTCTATCATTTATGTGGGCAAAGTGACGTGATATTTCAAAATGCGCGGGAACTCGCGCCAGATAAGAGGCAAGCACCTAGGCCAGGTTAGCGTGATCTTGCAACCATACGATTCTTTCGAGGTCACAATGACGAACGCCCAATGTCGAAACATACACCTTAGACTAATATTTATCGAAAATACATAATGTAAACAACTCACTTGTAAAAGGAAAAGCTGCAGACCACATCGTATTCCAAATTGCAGCCTTCGACGACGCACTTTTGGGCACACATTATGGGCACCTAACCCGCACACATAAAATGGACACCGCGTACTCACATCTTACTTTTGTTATTGTAACAATAAAATAATACCTTTTAGCGCCCAAACTAAGTTTCAAACAAACTAATTTGATAGATCTTTAGAAAATTATCAATCAAATGTCGAAAATGACGTGCTGTCACGAAAAGTCGAAAAATTAACAAATGCCGTCAAATGAATGCGTGCCATGAAATGGTGATGTAATGTCTTCCTGATTTGTCATATGGCAACACAGAAGAATCGATTTCTGAATTCGATTTTAAAAATAAATAAAAAATGCATAGTCGTTTTGATCACATCGAAAATAAATTTCTTTTATAATTAATAATACATGTGAAATTATTATCTAAAATAAATAAAGTCCTCCTTGTCGTATCCGCTGACCACAGCGGTCAATCTCCTTAACTGAGATTAGCCATCGGGGCGTGGTGGTGGGTGGGTGGGACATTATTTATTGAGCTCAAGTGCTTGCACAACAATACACAAGGGCACCCTTAATGGTATTATCTGTTCCTTCACTCACATTGTTCAGACGACAGATTCGACATGATAACCAGTCGTCTGCTTAACTGAGGCACGAGGGTGTCATCATCACCGCCATCCTCCTTCCTGCTGACGAGCTGTTTCCGAGTATTATCAAATTCGAATCCAGGACCTCTTAGGCAGCCAACAGCGAACTAACCAACGAGTACACAGCTGTAATATTAACTTAATTGGCGTTTGAGATAAAACTCCATAAAAAGACTGAGATTTATAAAATGTATTTCGATTTTATTTACTAAAGTAGAACTAGATAGAATATAAACGTAAAGAAATGACGTGTTACTTTTAATGATTAGTAACAATAATAAGCTAGAAACAGCAGCTGAAAAAATTAGTTGATAAATGGAAACAGCAATGCAACACATCATCACGTTTTTGTTTCTTTTGCCTTTGCTGGTCAATGTACTAAATAAGTAACTCGGCTCGGACATGATGATGATGCTGTTTTTTGTTGAAAATAATAACCACTTTATATCGATTCTCTTATCGATTCAAAATTCATTCTTAATCATACCAATGTTGCCAGTAATATTAAAAGTCATAGAGCATACGCAGTATTTTCTTCGTCACACATATAGCAAAGACATCAATGAATATTATAAAACAAACAAATATATTATTTATTGATTATAAAAACCATTTAATTTCTTTATACATAGGAGGGATTCTCTAAAAATGAATGAAACACCTAAAATTTTATATAAAAAATCAACGCTTGTCAATAATAAAAAAAAACTATCGTTTGAACAGCTTTGGAATTTTTACTATGGAGCCAGGACCTAGGTTTTTTATACTTTTTGATGAGATACTTTATTTCCACGTATGTCAGGATAAAATACTATCGTATCTGCGCTATGTGTGATGTGCTTAAATAGGCCGCTACTAAACAAAATTAAACTGGAGGAGCCAAAAGTTCCAAACGCCTTGTAAAGGCCGTTGCACACACACACACATCGACTTCAGCCAGTCGACGCGCCGTTTAGGGGGGCGTGTAAGGTACGTGCGAGCCTTTGATATCAGATGGATCACCCCACTACTAGTGGTCTGCAGGCCAACAACGAAGAACCGAAATCGTCAATACAACAGTCGGATTTCGTATTAAGCCTACTGGAATCTATAGAAATGGTCGTCATTTTGCTTGCATTTCATCCATGTGGGCACAGATTAGTAAATGCATGTGCGTTCCGTTCGTCGTGTCGTGCACATAACCAGCGACCAGCCCACTATTACTATTTTAAATCACTGATGTGTGTAACTAGCCTTATGAAGCTCAGCGGCCCGATCTACACGAGCGTGAGGGGTCGTTGTTGCGATCATACGAATCGTGCGGGAGGGTTAGGGAAGAAAGGAAAGTGTAGCACCCGCCCCCATATATTTTTTATTTATAACTTCGTGCACAAAACATTAAATTGTACATATGACGGACTTAATGCCAAATGCATTCTCTACCAGTCTAACAATATTTTTTTTTAAATACTTATCCCTAATTACTAAGACCTTAAAGGCCCCAGAAATTAACGACTGCCGGGAGTCGCATAATAATGGAATTTCTATTGTGTCTCGTTCACACATACTTGACGAGTTAATTAAATTTTAATAAAAAATAATATACTATCCAAATGCAAGACAAAAATTAACGTGTTGAAAGGGGTAAGAAGAGGCAGGCACATTGCTGATCGCCAATGACCATTACATAGCTTTCTACCATTGAACTACCATTACTAGCTAATGGAACTGACACCACGAACAAATTTCGTGCTCCATGAATTGACGCTACTTGTCATCAACTATATCATTAGTCCTAATCTTTACATAAAGATGCGACAACTTCTTTGCTTGGCATAGCTTCTCTAACAACTCTGGTTTCTCCCCAAGAAAATAAAAACACCAAGTATCCTTATAACTTTATTAGTCAAATCACTTTTTCGCGGGCTTGGCCGCAGCCGCCTTCTTCTTGGGTGGTGGTGGTGCGGTTTTCTTGGCCACTGGCTTCTTGGGTTTCTTCGCTAGAGCAGCCTTGATGGCCTTGCCACGTTTCAGGCGGAGTTTCTCTGCTTTCACTGCTGGGTCACTTTCGGACAGTTTGATCTGAAATGAGGTTATGTTTAGAGGTCGTTTTGACGGAGGGTGGAGAGTTGTGATGGTGGGTAGTTCAGAATGTGTCAACGTGTTTGAGTAATCATGGTGCTCATAACCCAATGCTCTGATAAGAGAAATCATCATTTGAATTTAGGGCGACTTTATATTAACCTTGTAGTTAGAAGATTCAAGTCATTCTTGCTAATTACTTTTGTTTTGTTAGTCAGGCTAGTCTATTCACTTACTGAAAAAGGAATTTATTTATGCTTTGAAAAGCATAGACATTTTTGTTGAAAAATAGCCCTTATTCCAACAGCATAAGATACCGCAGTGTATAGCTTGTCGTGCTGGTCGTCCGTACTTCTCCTTACAATTATCTATATTATAATTATAATTAAACACTCACGCCACGTTTCTCAGCGAGCGCCAGCGCTCTGACATTGTTCTTCCTCTGTTGCTCCAACACCGCTTTCCTTCTCAAGACAGCGGAGTACGGGTTCAGTCGCAGCATTGCCTTCGTGTTGGTCAACGGGTTCAGCTTTCTCGTAGCACGAACCACACGCTTGCTGTAAAGATACGGTCCGGTTAGTGAAAGTATGTGAGAGTTGCTGGGGTTTGTAATGGGAGGGAAGATCAGGTTGTGTCAACGTGATAAGGTAATCATTGGTTATCATAACCCAATGCTCTGAAAGAGAGTATCATCATTTAAAATTGTGAGCTTTCTGTGTGGTTTTGAGATCACAGATCTTGTTAACAGGAGTTTTTTACTAGGTGTATTTTTTAAGCTTATATATTTTGTGATTGTATCCATCCAATCAGTTCAAACATCACCTCAAGCCATGTGCTGAAATTATTTAAATAAATTTTGAGTAGTTTTTCTTTAGAATAGTTAGATACGGGATTGCTACCATGTACCTTATTATTTATGAGCTTCCGATATTTCGGCACTGTTGCAAGCGCCATGATCAGTTCAGTTACTCCGTGATCATGGCGCTTGCAACAGTACCGAAATATCGGAAGCTCATAAATAATAAGGTACATGGTAGCAATCCCGTATCTAACTATTCTAATGTTAGTGACCATGAAAGTTTAAAACAATATATAGTTTTTCTTTATTTCTCTCTTCCTCTAGTAAGAACTTATCAAAGCAAAGATGACCGAGTTTGAGATGTCACCATATATTTTCTGAGTTAAGCCTTAGGAAGTAAACAATAGGCTTGTTTCCACTCAGAACAAATCACAATATTGGTTGTCTCTAGTAATTACTTATGTTATGATATAGAGATAACAAAAAACGAATTCATTTATTCATTTAAATAAAGATTTTTATTATCTATACTTAATATTACTTAAAACAAACAAACTCTTCAGCTTTATAAAAGCTGAAGAGTTTGTTTGTTTGTTTGTTTGAACGCGCTAATCTCCGAAACTACTGGTTCGAATTGAATAATTCTTTTTGTGTTGGATAGTCCAGTTATCGAGGAAGGCTTTAGGCTATATAACATCACGCTACGACCAATAGGAGCAAAGATATAGTGGTAAATGTGTAAAAAACGGGAGAAAGAAGTCACTATTCCACGCGGACGAAGTCGCGGGCAAAAGCTAGTTTTCAATAAATAAGTTTGTCCTAAACACACATTTGGTCGCGTGATCGTAAACGCGTATCAGGAGATGTGACGTCACACCCTGCACCCGTTGCATGGGTTGGCTTGTCGCGTCGCGCGCGACGCGGTATAGATAGATATAGGTATATAAACGATCGCAAGATGTCGATATAACTGACGCTATGCTAACTTTCCTAAACTGTCAAACTTGTATAAAAAACGGCAGCCATAATGCAGTCATTACGCACTAGAGACAAATTGTTTACGACCTCGCGTTATAGATATATTCTATAGACTTTCGACTTAAGAAGTGACGTCATTTTGGACGCCATGACAGTTCGAGCATTTTTGAGGCCCGTTCAAAGTTCAAAGTGTCAAATACATACTTGGGCGCGCGGAGATGCTTGCGGATCTCGTCAGACTTGAGCAGGCGGCTGAGGTCGGTGTTTGCCATCTTGGGCTGCGGCAGGTTGAAGTTCTTCTTCTCCTTGGACGGCGTCTTCCACGAGCCGAATAGGGCATCTGTTTGGGGAGAAAGCGTATTTTATTTATTTATTCAAATACTTTATTCTACAAATCATAGTGTACACAGGTGGAATTAATGCTAAAAGAATTCTCTGTCAGTCTAACCTGTAGGTTAGGAGATGGCAATGATCATAATAGGCTAGTTTCCACTAAGAGCAAATCACAATGATGATCGAATCTATGTATGTAGTGATCAAGTATAGTATGGAAATATTAAAATAATAACTCATTAATGAATTTAAATTAGGGTTATTAATATTTTAAATTATTAAGGCTGCTGTCACCTACCTTCTAACAAAGTTCAAATGAAAATTTCTCCCCAAAAATGACTTAACTGACAACTTTTTTTGAATGAATTGTGTAGAAATGAACTATCTCCATAAGATGTCGACTCTGAATTTTTGATTCAATCTTTAAAATGTCTGTAATTTGCAATCATAGAAGCCAAATTGACGGTTTTTCTGGCGCAATCTTCTAGATCACTTGTTGACATCAGCTATCGAAATAACATAAACTTGAAGGGAATTACGTTCGTGTACAAGGTGTCGACTCTGTTTTTTTTATTTATCGCTCTGGTTATTCCAAATGAAGACAAAATTGAAACCATGTTTTGGCATAAAATACGCACCTAAAGACAGGCGATTATCTCTGAGATACATTGCACTTATTCTGTGTTATTTGATAAAACAATGTTATAGAGGTTCCTATCTTTAACTTAGCATCTAAATTCTTGATTTTATCTTGTGCAATATATTCAAAATATCTTACTAAAGTAACCTATAAATTTGAGATTTGGAGCTGTCACAAACATTCATCTTCGATCGAGATTTGACAGACAGCGCCGAGCGCTCGGAGGGGAAGGGTGTGTCGCTCGTTGTCTTCGCTGCTACTCTTTTATTTCGTGTATGATATTAATTCCAAATTTGAAAATATCACGCTTTGCACAATTTTTATACGGCGACCAATTCGCTTTGAGGCTTTATGCAACAGACATAAAGCCATAGTGCATTTGGATCGTCGATGGTCTCTAATTATAACAAAAAAGTATTCGTTCTTTTGTATCGATTAGTAGTTGTATTTAAATGATTAATCAATGTTATGTAAACTTGCAAAGAAAGGAATCCTTATTAATACTATAAACAAAAAAGATTTATATGTATGGCGACTATTTCAAGAGGTTCATGAGATATAACGAAGATCTTTTATCATATACAATTTGTATTTTCGAAACTTGATCAAACAAAATGTGCAGATACTAGGACCAAAATTATCGACAAAAATAATAATAAAAAAAATTGATCACAAAATAAAATTGTGGTATATGATGAGCAAACTGTTTCTATCACCAAACAGTTAAATGTCAATTTTAGACAAATACTGAATTAATAAGGCCAAGAATAGGCAATAGTACCAATTCTATTGCATATGTATGGGGTTGCAAATAATAACCTTATTTATATAAAATAAAGTAAATAAATAGGGCAATATTTTGCTTATTTAACATTACTTTTCTTTCTACCACAATCTACAACCACAACCTAACTATAAACTTGTATAGTAAAACGCTTGTTTAAATAGAAGCGTTTCATGTGATGTGTATGTAGTTAATAAGAAACTGTATTCAAATTGTACGCAAATACCATGAAGTTCCATGGTTCTATTCAAGTCCATATTCATATAATATTTCATTATTGAAAAATGTATATGAACAAAATGATATAATACCGCAAGCAAAGGTAGCAAAGTGATGGTGGGGGCCTTAGGTGCCCTCCTCGCTGCTCGCCGCGCCGCTCGCCGCCTCGCCGGTTGCCCCCGCGTCCCGCGCGTGGACAACCGGTGTAAACCAAATAATTAAATAAAAATTATCTTGTTTATCATCTGTTATACATGAAATACTTGAAATCTTGATCAAAATTTTCTTAACTACATTTTCTGAATGTCAGCTATAATAACTTGTGACATATTTCATATATCAAAATACAAATCATATCAAAGAACAGCGTTACACTAAAAAGCATTTATGTGTTAATAAATCCTCATAGCATCCAGCTGGTATGACACGTGGTAGATCAAGCGCAGAACCAATGGCATCATCCACCAATAACCCTTAGTCCCCGTTTCTCGTGGAGTTTACATTCGTTAAAAAATACCTACTCTGAGAAGTCACGATTTGGGTGAAGACATAAAGAGGCAGATAACCGGTACCAAACTGTACCGAATGACTAGTGATGTGCCAAGTCATCTATTTTTAGTCTCGAAATATTTAAGAAATTCGTTACAACAATCCAAATACGGACCGACTGACACTAGAAAATTGTTTTAAAACAAGATTCAAATCAAGACTTGAGTCGGAAAAGTCTCTATAAAGCATTTCAATTCCATGAAATAGCCAACACGGCACAACACTGGTTAGTCGTTGCAGGTCAGTGCGTGTTACCCGCCTCTATATGTCTTCACCCTTTGGATGCATTTCGTTTTTTCTATGCTGTAAGTTTTTTACGTTATTATAACTGTACGTTTGTGTTTAAATCTGTGAATTTAGTTATATAATTATCAAAAGGAAAATGTTCGCGAACGGAATTGACGCGAGCCCTGATTCCGAACTGTATTCACTGTATTCGTAATAGGTATTTTAAATACAAAAAAACTGGTATAACATTAATTTATCACATCGACTTTTATAAGACCATCATTTTCTGTGTTCATCATACGCATAGCCTAGAGATAAAGTATCAAAATTGTTTAATTACAGTTAACATTTTTTTGTGTCCCGGACATATAAAATCGCACACACACATTGATAAATTCGGTAAAATCTGAGAATCTCCAGTCTGTCATATGGCTCTTAAGTTTGTCCAAACACACACATTTATTTGGTCACGTGACCGTAAATGCCTATAGAGGATGATGTGACGTCACGCCTTGCACTATGGCGGCCATTTTTGTCATAGACAATTCTTCATAGTATTTTGCTGTCAAGAATACTTGACTTTCAAGCTTTTTAACCATGGCGCCAACGTGGAAACCTTAACGTTTTTTTAAAATGTTCTCCTCATGTCGACACCCCAGCAGACTCGTGGTCCCAGCTGGAGTTTCCTTCGGGAGTCTTCATCTACCCTCCGTATTCGTAACTTGATACATATTGGATGCAACAAGTAAGGCTTATGAGTTATGAGGGATGATAGAAATTCATAAGATCATGAAGGGGCTGACGTGGCCACCAGAGGCCAGTTTAGCAGGTCATACCTTTGCTCTGTCACGAGATAAGGGGACTCACCAAGCCTGTCGAAGGCGGACTGGGTCCAGATGATGAAGCGGCCGACGTGGCCACCAGGGGCTAGCTTCAGCAGGTCATATCTCTGCCCTGTCACGAGATAAGGGGACTCACCAAGCCTGTCGAAGGCGGACTGGGTCCAGATGATGAAGCGGCCGACGTGGCCACCAGGGGCCAGCTTCAGCAGGTCATATCTCTGCCCTGTCACGAGATAAGGGGACTCACCAAGCCTGTCGAAGGCGGACTGGGTCCAGATGATGAAGCGGCCGACGTGGCCACCAGGGGCCAGCTTCAGCAGGTCATATCTCTGCCCTGTCACGAGATAAGGGGACTCACCAAGCCTGTCGAAGGCGGACTGGGTCCAGATGATGAAGCGGCCGACGTGGCCACCAGGGGCCAGCTTCAGCAGGTTGAGTTTGTCCACGTTCAGCATTTCCACGCCGGGGATGTTGCGGAAGGCACGGGTGAGACCCTGGGAAAGAATGTCTTTGTCAGTCAGTTGTTATTACTACGTATAGAGAAGCTATGCCAATAAAATGTGTCGCAAATACGACGACATTGTGACAATTTGAATTTTGAATATGAAACCGTTTGTTTGAGTTGATGACAAGTGGCGTCAGTTCATGTGACACGAGATTTGTTGTGGTGTCAGTTTCATACGCTAGTAATAGTAGTTCAATGGTAAATGGTAAAATATGACACAGTGAGTGTTAAAAACATTCTAAACCAGTTCAATGGTCTTTGTTATTTTTTGTTGTGTCTATAAAAAAAAACACACAGTAAATATGAACTTAACAATGATATGCAGATTCTTCTATACAATACAACAAAGCATGGATGGGTCATGATGTACTACTTTTGCATATGATGCATGCAACGGGATGACCTAACCAAATTTTAGTCCAAAAAATCTCCTTGGAATCAGAAGGACTAAGATTCATACTAAATTTTAAGGAACTCCTACAATTTGAAAAATAGGAATCGAACCCGCCTCCGTGCGATTGCTTAAATTATTCGGTCACCAAAATATTTCACGCACCATGGACGCAACAATTTTCGTGTTACAATGTTATCCTCATGTCGACACCCCAGCAGACTCGTGGTCCCAGCTGGAGTTTCCTTCGGGAGTTTTAATCTACCCTCCGTATTCGTAACTTGATACATATTGAATGTAACAAGAAAGGCTTATGAGGGACTAAATAACTTTTACAAAATATACATAATATTATATGTGTGTAACCGAGCGTCTCTCGGTATTTTGTGGGAAAAAAAGCTTAGCCGCTAAGCTACCGAGACGATGTCACTGGCAGTGAAATTAACCTTGTTATAATGTCATTTTAGGCCTATTTCAGTGCCAAAAAATACGGTAATAGCAAGAATTACAGTTTTTTTTTAAGCTTAGTAGTTTTTTTAAATCATAAAATCTCTTTATACAAAATTTAATGAACATCGTGGGAGCCGTTTCCAAGATATGGAATAGATAGAAGCTCGTTTAAAGTATAGGATTCAGTATTTTCGTAAACAACTTAGTGAACCAAATTTATAGAATCAGGCTTTACCTTGCGGAAATCCATTATTAAGTTTCGATTAGTGAAGAAAGATGTTATTCTGTTATATAGTATGTGTCAAATATTCATTTAATTGACATGTACCTAATTTAAATTATTAATGAATAGATAAAATTGAAATTTACTCATAACTATATTAAACATCTTTAGCCTAAATGTATTGTCTGCTGTTATATTATGAAGGGAATAAATGAATATGAATATGTTCGTAAGACATGTATTTACCTGGTCCTTGTGGTAGACGATGAGTGGGCCCTTGCGTTGCACGCGCCTACGATTACGCATCTTTCCTTTGCCGGCGCGCAGCCTCTGCGATTTGTATACCTGTCGCAATACAATATAAATAATAAATACACTTTATTTTATTTGTATTACAAAATCCACAGCTCTTAATATGTTACATGAAATACAGACATGTAAGACTTGCCTATGACGGATTTACATTTACAGTGCGACACGGATCTTCTGGGCAACGGTGACAGTCGAAACTAACGCTGTCAAATTCAAAAATGCGGTTGCCAGACCGAGTGTAGCGAAATCTCCCCAATCTAACAAGACATTTTTCGATTTGCCCTTTTGTTTAATTTTCGTACCTGTTCTGTGTAAACTAATAATATTATTGTTTTTAAATACCGTAGAGCTAAACTCCTTAAATAAATTATTATCAATTCATTCTTAAATATTTTTTTAATTTTCAATTGTTTTTATTGTTAATACGTTTTGCGTCTAAAACGGTGGAACATACATAATATGCCTCTTATGGTAGAAAATGCCTTCAACGAAATTTCCATCCATGAAATATTATCTTTGACTTTGCCATGGATGAGTAAAAAACCCCCTAATAAATAAATAATAGACTTCCTGAATCAATGGAGATTTTCTTACTCTGGCTACCTTATTGAATGCTTGTGCCCCCCTGTCAAATACTGTCAATGTCATCCGTTGGCCAGAAGATTCTTGTCGCACTGTGTATTATTAATGTCACTCACTAAGTGTGTGTGTGTGTGTGTGTGTGTGTGTGTGTGTGTGTGTGTGTGTGTGTGTTGAGTATGTGTTACTGTTCCTGTTCCAATAACCACTAATTACCTCGACGACACGTTTGGTGCAGTGGTTAGCGCTGACTACTGCACCAGCGGACGCGGGTTCGAATCAAGTGGCAAATGTTTGTGTGATGAGCACATTTGTACGATTCATGGATTTTATATGTACATAATATACTTAAGTTTATGGTAGACGCCCGCGTCATAATCGTTGTCTGATACTTCGTAACAAGGAATAAAATATTGAGTCCTTGCGTTTACTATAGTGCATGCTGCTGGGGTGCTTATGTCAATGTATTCTCAACTCTATGTCGGTGTAGTAAGAACTAGCCGATTGTTGATTGAGAAATTGTTGTTGTCCCAGTAAAAGCTGCATAGTCTATGGGAGATCTACGAGTGTTGTGCTGGGACAATTTCATCTACATCTTACACAAATACAATAAAGAAAGTTCATTTATATAAAGACATGCTTAGCTTACATTGATAATACAGTAACAGACTAGACGGAAACCTAAAATTTGTGTACACAACATGATTGACATACTTAAGTATAACTTTCGTGTTCAAAACCAATATTTTAATTGGAATCTGAGGGGTAATTGTGTAAAGCAATCGTATTCATTTGACAGTCCAAAACGTACGATATGATCTGTCAAACCTTTTGTTCTTTGCCGCTTGACAGATCATATCGTACGTTTTGAACTGTCAAATGAATACGATTGATTTACACAATTCCATGGCAGAAATAATAACTAGATCTGCCTACAGAAAGATTTTTGGAAATGCTTTTATTAGAAAAACCGGTTAAGTGCGAGTTGAACCCGCGCACTGAGGGTTCCTTGCCACCCTTTAACTGCATTCGGGGTCCACTTACTTCCCTAGCGAAAATATCACAATATTTTTTGACAGCATAAATAACTTTGTGACAGACAGACACATACTTGAAGAAACTATAAGGGTTCCGTTTTTGCCATTCGGCTACGGAACCCTAAAAAGCTATAGGTTGACCAGGAATTTTAGAACTTGCGACCATCACGCAACCCGCTCTAGCTAGTCTCCCCGACCGCCGGCGTAATAGTCAAGAGCGCTAACCAAATACAACGCATAGTCAAAATAACCCTACGTTTGATGATGATAATGTTTAATGATGAATAAAACCTATTTTTTGAGCATTAATCTTACAATCTCTTGTAAATATCAATGAGTTGCTTACCTTGAGCACATCAGACCAGGCCTTAATGCGTCTGAGGAAGATCACAGCTTGCTTCGTCTTGTTGATCTCCTGCACTTTGTCCGACACGACCAGAGGCAGTTCGGGAACCTTGTCGATCACGTGACCTGGGGAAGAAAAGGGTTGTGATATTGTGGGTAATTATTTATATTATTATCGTTTAGTCGACCTTGTGAAAAGTAGAAGTATAAATAAACTAAACTTGTAGTAGAATCCTTGCACCCGTACTTGCCACAAAGCGAGCCCGGAACGCCAGTCCCTACGTCAATTTAGCACTATTCCGCAGTAACACACAGTGGCACGGTAGAGCCTCTGCATGTGGACATTTAGTGCATAATCTGGTTACCAAGGAACTACATAAGGCATGAAATCATTTTATTTTATTTTTATTTGGGACAAAAAACAATTGTACAATCTTTTTAATAATATATCTTAATAAAGATGTTTAACATTATTGCCTAACCAACAACTTTATCCACATACCATACATACTTCATCATGACACTAAATAGGACCCCATGACACTAAATACGACCACAAGTCACTCAATAAGACCCCATAACACTAAATAGGACCCCATGACACTAAATACGACCACAAGTCACTCAATAAGACCCCATAACACTAAATAGGACCCCATGACACTAAATACGACCACAAGTCACTCAATAAGACCCCATAACACTAAACAGGACCCCATGACACTAAATACGACCACAAGTCACTCAATAAGACCCCATAACACTAAATAGGACCCCATGACACTAAATACGACCACAAGTCACTCAATAAGACCCCATGACACTAAATAGGACCCCATGACACTAAATACGACCACAAGTCACTCAATAAGACCCCATAACACTAAATAGGACCCCATGACACTAAATACGACCACAAGTCACTCAATAAGACCCCATGACACTAAATAGGACCCCATGACACTAAATACGACCACAAGTCACTCAATAAGACCCCATAACACTAAATAGGACCCCATGACACTAAATACGACCACAAGTCACTCAATAAGACCCCATAACACTGAATAGGACCCCATGACACTAAATACGACCACAAGTCACTCAATAAGACCCCATAACACTAAATAGGACCCCATGACACTAAATACGACCACAAGTCTTTCAATAAGACCCCATGACACTAAATAGGACCCCATGACACTAAATACGACCACAAGTCACTCAATAAGACCCCATAACACTAAATAGGACCCCATGACACTAAATAGGATCACATGACACTTAATAACACCCCATAACACTAAATAAGACCCCATGACACTACATATGACCCTATGACACTAAATAGGACCCCATGACACGGGGCACTATGATTGTAAATGGGACTATAACATTATTTGAAAGGGCTCTTAAGCCCTTTAATTAGCAGTTTTCTTGTCATCAGATTTTTCTATCATCGAGAGATGGCACTAGAATTACTTTAGGAAATAAATAACCTTTAAAACTTTATTGAAGAATTAATAGCAGAGGGTAATAATAAGGGATAAATAATAAATAGTGAAACAATATTAATGAGAACCTTTAGTACATTAATAATTCCAAAAAAAATAGTATTCTAATTAATCCATAAATCATTAACGCATTTCACAATATTTACATAAGCACTTCTTTTCTTTGTCAATCGCTTTCCGCCAAAAAAAAGAAAAGTTCCTAAAGTGACCCTAACCCCAGTGAGAGCTGTAAAAAGATGGGAGAAAACTGGCTCATTTTACTCACCACGGGCCTGCACGAGAGCGGGGACTCCCGCAGCGGCGAGCGCGGCTGCGACGGCGGCGCGGCGTTGGCGCAGGTTGACGCGGCGGTGCCAGCGCCTCCACGGCTTGGTCGGCGCGAACATGCGGCCGCCGCGGCACATGTTGCCGAAAGCACCCTGACCGGACCTGGGTGATGGCGGTAGCGTTTAGGTGATGGATGTCTTAATAATACTCATTATGTAACTGCCTCGGTGGCGCAGCGTTAGAGGGTTAGAGGGCTTCGCCGGGTTCGATTCCCGGGTCGGGCCAAAAATATGTACCTAGTTTTTTCTATTCAGAAATTCTCAGGGAAGCCCGGAGTTTGGAAGTTGGCCGTGCCTCGGAAAGCACGTAAAGCCGTGAGTCCTGCGCCTAATCTCTCTCCGGTCGTGTCAGATTGCTGTCCCATCGAGCTATGAGTGTGAAAGGAATAGAGAGTGCACCTGTGTTTGCTTACACACTTGTGCACTTTAATATGTCCCGCGCAGTCAGTTAGTCGTTGTGACTGGCCACTCTAGTCGAAATCGGCTAGGGGGACTATTATTACTCATAATGTAATACTTCATATTATGTACATATTATATTTCTCATTATCATCATCATGTTTTCTGGAAGAGGTCACTTATACACTAAACTAAGAATTACTAACAATATTTATATGGAATTTTATTCTGAAATAAAATATTTTAATAGCAATAAGACCGAAATATTGTAAGATAGAGCTTCCCTGTGGATTCACCCACACTATAGTAGGTGCGTTAGCAACTGAGTCATATGGCCATAATGTCAATAGAGATAGGAATATGCAGCGCGCCGCTATATCGGTAAGTGCAAGTCAATAACAAACTTAAGTTTTAAAATACTGTAGTGTTTTTAACATCGAATTTTCCATACAAATTTTGAATGCCAATTTCACTACCTTAGATGATTACCGGGATCAAAAATATTTTAATTATGTATGTTAAAAACTCATATGCAAACTATCCGGAACCTTTGTGCCTTTACAAGTGCCGAAAAGGTCGTACATAGATTATATTGTCTAGAAAATAAAGTGCATTTTATGACGACGATGTTCGAGGCGTATCACCATTTTTGTTACTACGTTTTCTAGCTTCTTTCTTTATTTATGTTAAACAATTTACAATAAAAAACATATTTCAATACCAACAAAAACCTATATAGATTTATACGTGGTAATGAGAGTCACTATACTACTATACTAGCTAGAAAAGAGTCCTCATGTTTAAGCTTCAAAACACTACAAATGCTGTACAAATACAATGTATTCCCTTCTGTCGAAGCACAAATAGCAGGTGACTATTGGTGTCGCGATTAGGGAAATTATTGTACCCTGCCATAGTGAACCCATATGTACTGAATAATAAACAAGTAAGGTAACAGGGATCTTACTACCATAATATATGAATGTAAATTAAAGAGGAAGCAAAAAAGATTTGCAGCTGATTTTGATACGCAATCAAACTGACATTCTTGATTACTAAAGATCGGTTTATTTTTGTTTTTAAAGTGCTTTGTTGTCACTATACAAACTTAGGTGTAGTGCGTAACACCGCTAATGTTTATTAACATTCCGGTCTGACCACAATGTCAATAGAAATTTGCTCCCTAGCCAATTGTTGGTGAATGCTAGCAAAAAAGACATGACTCAGTTGATAACATGCTGGCTTTAGATTAACAATCCTTACCTGTGGGTACCGCCACCACGCACACGGGGAATACGGGCTACAGCACGACCGGTTCCCCAGGACTCGGCACTGGTTTGGTGACCTGATGACAATATGAACATATATTAATTGGTTGGTTATTATTTTATTATTTAACTGTGCCATGTAAGAACTAAATTGATGAGCCTAAAGTAGCGGTTGTAAAACGGTAGCAGATTGTGTTTTTGAATAATTTGACATCTACTGTAGGGCAGTGGACTGTACATTTTTGGCCTGGTTTTACAATCACAAGTTGTCTTGTCAATTCCTGCATGGTATAGCACACAACACAGTAGAAAATTACAGATTCTCGTAAAACTAGGTAGCAGAGCATGGTGAAGCTCACAACCGGTTCGTGAGGAGTCAAAACGTAACATGGCCACCCAACCTATTCAATGAATGAATATTTTATTAGTGTTGAGAACCCAACACAGACATCCTTAAACACCTAGAGCATGCTCATTTAGACTAAATCAAGGAATGACACCGAAAATAACATGTCTCATTACAATAAGTATTGATAAACAGCTTAATAAGTCTATCTTGCACTATACATAACCAATAGAATTATCATAGCGAACTCATGTGAATTATCATTAAAATGAACTTGTAGTAGAAGCCTTGCACCCGTACTTGCCACAAAGCGAGCCCGGAACGCCAGTCCCTACGTCAATTTAGCACTATTCCGCAGTAACACACAGTGGCACGGTATAGCCTCTGCATGTGGACATTTAGTGCATGATCAGTAAACTTAAGAGGAAATGTAATAACTCTTACATTTAAACTATTTAAAGATGTAATAGTTATAAAGAAATAATTTTAAAAATAACTTACCGGCCTCTTTGCTGACGCAGTATGGCTGACGTGCATTCTTGGACATCGACACGTGCACATCATTGACGAGGTCAGGCCTGATGGGGGCCTTGAAGACGAAAGGCAACGGCAGGGAAGCCCCGGCCACAACCTCACTCTTCTCAGAGTAGACCGACACAAGGGGTCGGGCAACTGATAGACTCTGAAATTATGTAAAATATTAATGTTGAATGCTTATCTCATACTGATCTAATAAGACATGATTTCAATGAATATTATTTAGAAATGTTGCTTGTCTTAGATAAAATTCTGAGCTACCTATTTGCATAATTTATGATGCGGATATAGAGCTTTTCAGACTTGCAATTAAATATTTTACAATGATGTGGTCCGTGGGGACCTTCTGCTAAATTACTGTTGAAAAACACAGAAATTAATTTCTGTTGTTTTCTTTTCTTTTAGCTTCAAATATTAAAGTTGACTGGTTCTAAGCTCTATTAGCATTGCTAACCTACTCGGCAACGCAGCCAGTATACCTCTCTGACACTAGGAAATTACTTTGTTGGGTAGGTTTTGTTATTTTAGCCTGTATTCGTTTTCCACAAGTTAATTTGTTTTAGGTCTAATAAATGTAACAAGTTTTTATTGTAATCAAATTATTCCATGCAATGGTTAAGAAATTGTGTATTAATTTAACATGACTGATTTCTAATCAGTTTATTGTAATTTGTGCTCCTCAAGTCGACACACTATCAGACAGGTGATCCGCATAGTGTTTCCTACGGGAACATGGTAATATTCCCCGCATTGTACCTGCTTTGATCATTGGGACCAATCAGGAAGAGTTTGGGGTTAGAACGAAACATAGTGGTAACAAGTGTAAAATTCAAGGTTACACCTGTTTATTGACGCATACTAGTGCATTTCAGTACAGCAGAGTTGAATTAGTGGTTGAATTACACAGCAAATTATTTGATTTCTAGTGTATTCAAACGATAAAATCCACCCATCGCACGTCACATCAGCGATACCTAACCTCAAAATTAATATTACAACTTTTCATCATTCGTATTTCTCCTGGACAAAGCACAGTTCCAATGATGAGGTAGCGATGATGACTGAAGATTTTACTTGGTATAAAAATGTAAAAACATCGCAATACAAAACGATGCCACTATTTCACAATAAAAAGCATGTCGGTAATGAATGATGAAGTTTACCCATCAAAGACGAAAAATATTGCTGTAAATCTGATCTCAAGCTGTATAAAACATCACTCTGTTTGATTTTAAGATAATAACTTACGGATATCCATCGAAATGGTCATTATTTCTAGAATTTAGGCCCAACACGTGGATGGCACACAAATTGCTATTCAACTTGAAGTAAACACTTGCACTTGCTATATTTACGCCACTTTAAAACATTTAAAATATTCCACCACATTTATAGATTGCAAACTTACCATTTCGCTATATCAGCGAAGAATTTCCTCCGAAAAAACACTACAAGCGGCGGTAAAGACCATCCGCCATGCCACGGAGGTGTGAAAAGAACGGAAATAGATAGTAGAAATTTGACAGCGCTAACGGGCAGTTGCTAGCCTACAAAAATAAATAACCTACTTATTAAGATAAACAAAGTGTTTTACTATAAAAACAGGACAAGAAAGCCGCTTCTAACAAAGAAAATCGATCATAAGAATACATTATGAACAGGAAGCTTTTAATTCTTCATTCTTTGTGAAAAATTAAATAAGTTTAAATTTACAAGTCCATGCATTGAAGCTTTACATTTCATAGAGAAGTACTTTTTTAGTAGATAATGCAAGGGAATTTTGTCAAAATGACAATGACAAAATGACAAACACATCTTGGTGACTGAGCCATACTTGTTGACATTTACAAAATAAACAATTTCATTTTTACGAGTATTTAAATCTCATTAATATCATACATTTAAAACGTCTGATAGATAGTAGCTAGATGGCTGATTTTGGTATATGAATGCACATGGTTTATCACACTCCAAAAAGTTGTAAAAATAAATATGGACCAAACAACGAGGAGTGTAAATACCAGTGTAAGCTTAGGTGACCCAGAAAGTTGCCCATCACCAGAGTGTGAGATGCAATCGGCTACTTCTAGAGAAATATGCACAAGTACCACTGAAATGGTATCTGCAGACTTTGGACTTACTAGCCCTGCGAGTCCAGCTTCTTTTGAATTAGTTTCTTCCCTAAGTGAGAACTTAGTTACAACAGCTATGAATACTTCTAGAACTTCAATGCCGCTAGTTATAATCAATGGGCCTCCATCTTTGGCGATACAATCTCGAAAATGTCTTCAACCACAAATAAATTCAAATCTTCCATCACGTGCTTCTATTGTTGCAAATGTCTCAGGACAACCTCAGTCGCTGTTCTTGCTAGCATTCTCAAAACTGAATCAAGGTTCCCTGAGTTTGGCTGTAATGAATCACTTCAAGATGACTCAAGGAAACGCGTCAGCAGGGCTGGCGTTTTTGAAAAATACATCAGAAATATCACCACCAGATTCTCTGACAAGCGCTCCGCCATCATACTCGTTCGTTTTACGGCAAATAGCTGCTCGAAGAAGACCCAGGATCGTGGGGACATTTATACCTTCGCCATCTTTTGTTCAACACACTCCACCACCTAACTATGCTGCTGCATTTGATATTTACGTTGACAATCCTCTTCCTCCGCAGCCCACAAGAGTGTACAACTTTGGATTCGCATCCATGCCAGTAGTCTGCCCGAATTGTGGGTTCACTGGCATGAGTGTGGTAACCAGTAAAGTTACAATTTGTACCCACTTGTGTGCCATCGTTCTCTGTATCATGTGCTGTTGGGTTTGTGTACCATTGCCGTATATTCTTAGGTCATGTAAAGATGTAAACCACTACTGCCGTAATTGTAGAACGTTCCTGGGAATGTACTGCCCGACAAATCCAGAGAATGCTATGTCATCATGATATTTTATGTTTAATTTTAGTTTTGATTATAAATAATTAAATACAAATACTTGACAAAAATGTTTCTATTTCAATTTTATTAGTAGATCAAATAACCTTATACGTCATAAGTACATACAACAATGCATGTCGTGCTCGTGGAGAGAGACATATAAATCATATACAACAATACGATTCATCTACCTTGCTGCAATATAAACATAATATTAATTACTGCGAGCGATGAACCGATTTTGTTGCACAACATTGATGCGGGTAGAACTTTGAGTATACTCAAAGGGGTAGAAGAAATAAGATAAAAAAGAAGAAATGGTAGAATTTGGCGTTCTGTTTCTTTTTCAAAGTTTTGTTACGAACATAACGATTGAACGGAAACAAAACGTTTTATCCATAGACTATCAAACATAATTTTGAGAAAAAAATATTTTCATATTTTCTCCATTTTGTTATGAATTAAATCATAATAAAATTAAATATTCATCAATAAAATTTTAGGATTTTTTTGCTACTATAGATTTTCTTTTTAATCTTTTGGCATTTGGCAAGATTTTGACAAGAAAATGCAGAAAGTGTGATTGGTTATAAAGCTGCGTTCATTGAAAACTTTTTAACAAGGAAATGCATCTTTCTAATTTGCGACTTAATTTTGAAAATAAAAGAATGATTATAAAGAAAAATATTCAAATAATCAGCTAAAATTATCAAAATACTCTAAAATGCAGCGCTGTAATTATTTTTCACAAAACTAATATTATTTTATGCCTGAACGCGATCTGTCAGTGAAGTTTTGCAGCGCCATCTGGTGTCAAAATGTCCCCCGATAAAATTAGAAGTCACAGCCTTCCAAGTTCCGTGTGTGTTGCGGAAAAATCCCTTTTTGGGCGTCCGACCACATGTGAGAATAGTGAACAAAATATGGTTCTATTGTGATTTTCTGTTCGGTAAAGCGTATTTGAAAGTGATTTGTAAAGGTTATCGACAGATACAGTGTGAACGCATCGTGTAGTGTCCCAGAAAAGTTGGAATTGGACGACGGAAGTGAATTTTTTCGATGTAAATACGGTCCATCCAGGGTCAGTCCGGTGTGCCCCCAGAAGTCCGCGCATATTTTTCGGCTGTCGTGTGTTACGTCGGGGCCGTTCGTCTTGCACGTAGTTTTCAGAGCGTTCGACCTTCGCTCGGTGCGGTCGGGTCGCGTGTGGTGTGCGTACTCAATTGATTGGTTAGATCGGCAGCATGCCGAGTTGTTGATGAGTATGGCGGCGCGCTCGTGATCCTGTGTCGGCGCGGAGCGCGCGCCCGGGCTTACATAACGAAGGCAGAGCGGCGGGATGGCCGCTCGCGTGTCGGCGGAGGCCGCAGGGCCCTCATACGCGTCAGTGCTGAACTTTAGAGGGAGTGATAGTAATAAGGAGAACATAGAGGCGGCACCAGGAGAGGTGCCGGAGGTGGTCCCGAGGGCCGGAGACGACGAGGAGGAGGAGGGCTTCGTGCCCGTGATAGCACACGGGCGCCGGCCGGGCAAGAGTCGCAGGGAGCGCGAGCGCAGAGCCCCACCGCGGCCGCACAAGGCGCCGCAGCCCCACACGGAGCCCCAGGCCTCTGCTGATCAGCAGCAGCAGGCGGCTGAGGATCAGCCAAAGAAGTTCGTCGAGGCACCTATACCGAAGGTCAACCCTTGGCAGGTCAGTGCATGTAAACAAATAGCTGTCAGCTGTAGGAATGCATTGTTTTGAATCTGATTCACATTCTAATGAGATGCTAGTTCTTGTTTTTATGCAGTTCGGGCATTCCTAAATGTATTCCAATAAGCATCGAGCGAATGATTGTTCGTTAGCAATGTTAATTGAATGTTAATACTCAAAAAAAATTATATCACAAATTATTCATAGTAAGATGAATGTATTAATCATATTTTCATCATATCATTTAGTCTTTCACAACAATTTTATGATTGAAATCTGTCTATCAATCTAAATGGTCAAGACTACCTACTTGTACAATTTTATTGTTTTCCAAAAAGATTATAAACTATTCTGTTGTATTTATGACCTTGTTATTGATAAAAATACTCACTTTTCATTAATAGGGAATTCACCGTTATTAAACCCAATTAAGTAAATGCTTCAATTCAAAAATAATCTAAAGTTACATTTTAACTTTCTAACTTGAGTCTTCTGCTATGTTACTCATACAGAAAATGTTGATTGATAATACTTTAACAAAACTATCATGCCAGGTTGCTGTCAGTTAACTTTATTTTTGTGACGTAACTATTATTCTGATTTTTGTCAACGACGATTGAAATAAAGGTTCTGTATTCATATCAGATCCTTTTTAACTATATGAAAAGTTCTTGACAGGTCTATTTTGTATTCTTGGCCATTATTTTGCTTTTCATTGTGCTTATGTGAGTACGGAAAACACTGAGGCCATCTGTAAGCTGGCTTATGGTTATTGAAGCCGAGAAGGCAATGATGTATCTGTCAGGCTGACCTGAAATTGCCATTAATGTACAGCTACAATAACATAGACTGTGGAAATACTTTTCTTCAGCCAATTTTGCACTATCCATGTTTAATTGTCTTCCAATTTTCTACCAAAACCTAGGTAACATAACATAGGTTTATAGATTACAAATTATTCCAATTATTATGTACATAATGAGCAATGTTACATTTTATGCAGTAATAATAAAATAATGAGAAAACCACTTATAATTGTATCGCAAAATTATTGCATGTAAGGTTTTAATTGTTCATTTGATACACCTGCTAGGCCTAGGTCAACACTTATGATATTATGGTTTTTAAAAAGCCTAGCTATTTCTATCTCCATACAGTAATCTAAAACTTTCAATATATTTTTTACCTATATCATTGCATTGTTGGGCAAAGGTTTCCCTCAAACTCCTGCTACAGTTCCTGACCACAGCTAATAACTTTTTGCTGGCCAATTAGTCTTTGCCAGCTAACATACTAGTTGCAAGAATATAATTCTTATTCTTTATCACGTAATCATTTCCTCTTCTGAGGTTTAACTATGCTTTTCTTTGCCCATATTTTTTAATGTAACCAACCATTATATTTGCAAGGTAGGTAATAGCATGCATGACAATGATATACTGATTTTGAATATGAACACTGTCATACAGAGCACCATCCCTGAATATGATCTCAATCGTTCATATTTGTCATCCTAAAATTGTCCTCACACAATGCCTAGCAGAGCATGACTAAAGGGTTTGTCTTCCGTTGTAGACAATTTTGAATTAAAAGAGCAATACACTGCAATCTCCGATAGCTTACTTCCTTTTGAAATACTTTTTAAGTAGGTAGGTCTAAAAAATATTTCTTTTTCTACCCACATTTATTTTTACTTTCTATGTCTGTATTAAGTCTTAAAAGGTTTTAATCACATTTCTTTGTAATAAAACTAATTATACTTCGCATATTGGTAGTTCAAACATGTGTTAACCATATGCTAAAGTGAGAAGTATGTGTCTGTCGCATCATAGTTATTTAACCGATATAATTTCCAATGGAATATTTCAATTGAAAGTTTTTGCAAAATGCATACTTACTACTTATGCTATTATGTCTTACTAAAGTTTGACTTAGATGACAAGCTTACTTGGTACAGTTTCGTCATATATTTTACAATGTCTGATTGTACCTAGACCTTAGATGAATATCCTGTATCAACTAGCTCCTGGATTTTTTCAGACAAAAATGGCATGTGACCCCCTCAAAAATTCGAGCTTTTTATCATTCCCCTATTGTAAACCTGTAAACTCTTTATTTGTTTGTGTACCTACACAACTGCTAAAAAACACTTAAAACCCTTTCAAAATTCCTCAGTAGCAACTTTAGCGTTTACTATTTAAAGAAACTAGTTTGAATATTTAAAGAAATATGTTGCCAATTGATTATGTTAACTCAGTTCTGAAAGTAATGATTGAATTTATTTGTTTGCTTACAATCTGTCATCATTTTATTTTAGAAAACTTGTGTCTACGAGAATCTCCAATTGTTTACTGATAACAATTTTCTAATACCCTTGAATGTTCATTTCATTGAATGTTCTTCCCATTTATATCATAGGAAATCACAACTTCAATGTGTGTTTAATCTCTGTAAATTTAAGTTATGAAATAACCATGTGGCGGAATTGAGGTTATGTTGTTATCAATGTGATAATAATTCCCAACTGTTACACCGTGTGATGATAAAAAATTACACGTCGGTAGTACACACGTCCAAATAATCCCGATTTCGTTTTTGCTATCTTTTTTTAGTACAGTCAGTAAAGATAAAAAATTTAAATAATGACTTTGGTCTTGAGAAGTTTATGCATGTTTTCGAAGTCAACTATACAGTCAGCTGATCGGTGTTTATCGTGTGGCGACATCTAGTGACGTTGAGTGGTACTAAAGTGTTAATATAGATCGGTACAGTATGAGTTGTGGTTAGGCATTCCCATTTACGTGCTTTTTTCAAGAGGTTCCAGGTAATCCGGGTTCTAAACTCGGGTCGGGTCGATATTGTTGTCATGTTTATATGCCTAGTAATTTGGAAATTAGTACTGATAAGTCTATTAGCTAGTCATTGTAAAATCGTTGTCATTTTATAGCTAGACAAGCGGTCCTACGTGACGCGTTTTGAGTTTGTACCCTCCCCTCCCGTCGCAGCGTGATGTTTTACAGCCTAAAGCCTTCCCTGTTAAATAAGCTATCCAACGCAAAAATATTATTTTAAATCGGTCCAGTAGATCCAAAAACAACGAGTGATGGAGAGGGCTATGCTCGGTGTTTCTCTACGAGATCGAATCAGAAACGAGGAGATACGTAGAAGAACTAAGGTAACGGACATAGCCCTGCGAATCAGTAAGCTCTAGTGGCAGTGGGCAGGGCACATAGCACGTAGAAATGATGGCCGTTGGGGCAGAAAAGTCTTATATTGGAGACCCTTCGACCAAAGGCGCAGCGTAGGCCGTCCACCGACAAGATGGACAGACGACCTTGTAAAGATCGCAGGATCACACTGGATGCAGACCGCTCACAATCGGTCGCTGTGGAAATCCATGGGGGAGGCCTATGTTCAGCAATGGACGTCCTTTGGCTGATGATGATGTCCAGTAGACCCTGAGAAGAAGATCGCGTTTAAAAAAACAAACTATGTATAACTTTATAAATTTTAGTATATTAGCTCTTGAGATGGCGGTATAGAAGCTCATCATGCGTTCTTCAATAATTAATTACATCAACAGTATTACTTGATGTATGACTATTGCGTAACAACTTGTTCTCATATCAATATCTGTAATTCTGTTACACTTTCACTGAACTGAACTTGTTCTTTTTTAATCATTCATTAAAAGCATTGACGAAGCGAAGGGTGATTATGCAATTTCTCAAACACTCGAGTTGCTATGCTGATTCAGATTGAATGAGCCAGTTTTGAGTTATAATTGAGTCACCAACTTGAATGCTGAGTACGAGTACTTGCCACGAACTACGGCCAATTTTTCCAGATGACTTTCAGACCGACGTTTAAACGCCTTAATTTGTAAGACAAAATTTAATTTAACTTAAATTGAGCTTGATAAAATCTGGCAGCAAGGTTGGTCGCTTGCCTTGCAAACACCACACCGCCAATCCGCACTGAGTCCGCGTGGTGGAGTATGGCTCATACTAACTCTTAATTGAGGTAAGGCCTTTCTTTGCCCAGCAGCAGTGGGATGCTTACAGGCGAACTTTACTTTTTTTTACTAATTTGTAAGACATGAAGTTTCGTTTTATCCCTGCATAGGTCTGATGTAGTGGTTAAGCACGCTGAGTTTCAAGGCGTCGCCGCTCCGAGATCCCGGGTTCGATTCCTGGTCGGGTCAATGTAGCAATCATAATTTTGTATATCATTTCGGGTTTGGGTGTTATGGCTACCACAGTTGTATCTGATTTCCACAAGCATTAGCTACTTTGGGATAAGAGCGATGTGTGATGGTGTCCAAAAAATAGAGGTGCTTATAAGCTCCGTAAAGATCGGCACTTGCAACAAGTTTTCTGCATGAATATGACCGTAGTTTGGTAATCCTTTGTGTTTGTGTGGCTGGTTTAGTTAGGGATGCGTGTGACTGCGTCCGCGCGTTTTGAGTTTGCTCCCTCCCCTCCCGTCGCAGCGTGATGTTTTATAGCCTAAAGCCTTCCCCGATAAATAAGCTATCCAACACTATGTTGTTTTTTTTAAATCGGTCCAGTAATTCCAGAGATTAACGCGTACAAAAAAAAATAAACAAACTATGATAGTATTCAGTTACAATAAGCAAACTTAACTACCGGTACCTCTCGGAACAATAACATTCGTTCTAGCTTTAATCTAGACAAGCAGTACCTAGAAACGAGCTAGGAAACTCCCTAAGAAATTCCATTTCGCGAATTGAATCGGCGTCCCTGTGCCAAATGGGTCGTTAAGCATGTTTCGTGGTCGGTTTTACATAGTGCAAATACGTCGGCATAGACAATCATTGGCATAAGGTTGGCATATGAAGAAAGTTGTCTGGAAGAGTTCGCTCCGATCCGTAGTGATAAGACCGCCAATATTGTACTTGTGATCTGTCTGTTTTAATGTTTTTGTTGTCTTTACTTGTGCAATAAAGAATACAAATGATTGAATGACGACCTCCGTGGTGTAGTGACTAAGCACGCTGGGTTTCAAGGCGACGCCGCTCAGAGGTCCCGGGTTCGATTCCCGGGCGGGTCAATGTAGAAATCATAGTGTTCTATATTGTCCTGGGTCTGGGTGTTGTGGTACCACCGTTGTGTCTGATTTCCATAACACAAGTGCAATAGCTACTTACTTTGGGATCAAAGCAATGTATGTGATTGGTGTCCAATATTTATTTATTACTAGCTTTTGCCCGCGACTTCGTCCGCGTGGAATAGTGACTTCTTTCTCCCGTTTTTTACACATTTACCACTATATCTTTGCTCCTAATGGTCGTAGCGTGATGTTATATAGCCTATAGCTTTCCTCGATAACGGGACTATCCAACAGAAAAAGAATTATTCAATTCGAACCAGTAGTTTCGGAGATTAGCGCGTTCAAACAAACAAACAAACGCTTCAGCTTTATAATATTATATTAGTATAGATTTATTTATACATATTTATTAATTAATATTATTATTAAAGTTTTAAAAACACTTGAGTACTTTTCTAACTAGACTACATCTTTCTGGACTGGTTGGTAGACTGTTTATTTCAGCCTTTGTCTGTCAAGGCGAATATTAGACTTCCTAATTACCCAGAATGGGCATAAAGATATTAGTGATTATACGCAATGTACGTATGGATTTGGTAACCGATTGATAAGAGATACGTTACTGATAGCTACGATAACGCATGTTAATTGCACATTATACGAGGCGCTTAATCGCTAAGTTATGATATAAGATGGAGTCGTATTCATAAGTAATTACAATCTGTTTCAAGGCTGCACACGAGCTGAGGATAATGCACAAAGAATATTTAACGCTATATAAATTCAAATTCATATCTAGGCTTCCTACAGCAACACAGAGACCTTTAAGTAAACCGCTTCATTGAGACTTCGCCTGTAAGGCACAGGTGCGCGGGGGGAGGGGAGAGCGAGGTGCGTGAGGGGTGCGGGCGGGTGTATCCGTAGTGTACATTAAAATAAAAAGTTCTTTCGATAAGTCGTATGTGTAGAAAAATATAAATAAGGTCTCCAGCAAACTCTTAGGGCATGTTGAAAGATAGCAACAATGAACGGATCCTGTAGAAAATTAATTACGAAAATTGAATAACTTTGCTTCTGATCCTTCGTAAAACTGACTGAATCTGTGCTGGTTAGTTTTCTTGAAGCCACGCTATAGATTCCATAAAATATCACAATTTGTCAAAAGCTATGCTGATCTTTACCAACGGAAAAGTATCTTTAGTCTTTTCTTAAGTTCTTTACCGCATCGTTCTGCAAAGTTCTTCCGTCTCCCTTTCTTCTTCTTCTTAGCGTGTCGATGGAAACCCACATGGAGGAATCACAATGGAGAAATCATAAGGTAGCAGCCCAGAATTCAGCCACTTGTATTGCGGATCATTGCATTTGCGTCTCCCTTTAACATCAGCAGATTAAATTTTTATGTCACGTACTTCTAAAAATTTCAAAATGCCTTGAGCATTGCTCATCGAAAAAGAATCCAAATCTCACAAATCATCGTTACCGCTTGACAAAGAAAGAAAACCAGCCAAAATGAAAAGATCTGGCGTCACATGACGCTACAGTTCTTGGGCGTTGACATTATGTGACGATCACGCTTGGCCGAATGCCAGTTTTCATAGGTACCGCTTATAAATCAATGTAACGCGTATAGTGCGGTTTGTCTGTTATATTTCGAGGTGGTGTTGACCATTGGTGACCCTGAAAGATGTAAGAAATTATCAATCTGTAGATATTTTGTCTTTATCATCATCACTGATAGTTTCAGCTTTTCTTTTGTGACGTTTGAGCTAACTGGGCGTAAGAAATTTGTTAGCCTACCATTACCTGGTGACCAAAACCTGATTTTGTATCATCATTATCAGCCAATGGACGTCCACTGCTGAACATTGGTCTCCCCCAAGGTTTTCCACAGCGACCGGTTATGAGGGGTCTGCATCCAGTGTGATCCTGCGATCTTCACAAGGTCGTCTGTCCATCTTGTCGGTGAACGTACTACGCTGCGCTTTTGGTCGAACGGTCTCCAATCTAAGAACTATTCTGCCCGAACGGCCATCAGTTCTTCGTGTTTTTTATTTTATTTTGTATAGGGTCTTCACATCGCAAGCATTTTGACCTAACAATCTCTTGCATTATAAATTGCCTTCTAACTACATCATCATAATCACTCTTAACCATAAGACTAGAACTTCTGTACATTATAGGATGCCCAAAACAACTTCTTACTGACCGCTTGTAAGCGGCTTATATTCAGCGGGATCCTGTGACTTTCACAAGGTCGTCTGTCTTTCACCGCCTGATATAAACAGCACGTTACCGAATCTCCTCGGTGAAATGAAAATTTTCTTGATGAAAGCTTACTTAACAAGACTAGATACGGCGAGTGTTCCGTTTTAAATAAAATTAGGCAACAATGTTTGTCTGATTACCCTGGATGTTTGCCAGGAGATGTTTATTTATACTTGTGTTACAAAACGTTGAATTATGTATTTCGGTAACTCTTGTTTTTTCACGACCAGTTAATTTGGCGTCGTTAATCAAGAATCAAAAGATCTTTTTGAATGGGTGAGATTATCTTTAGCTGTTCTAATCTCTCACCTTGTCTGTGATTCTCTTTGTGATTTTAAGTCTCCGTCAAACAATTCTATCTATTATATATTCTATGGTCAATCTAGATAAAAGGAGGTTACGTTTATGAAGTTCAAGATCAGAACAGATTATTGTAGAAGATCATGAGATAAAAATAGAAAAGAATGCATCATAATTTAAAAATGATGGATATCTAAATCTCTAAGTGAGCAGAGGGTTTTGCCAAAGAAAATTTAACGTCAATAGATCAATGTCTAACAAATGAATTAGATGGATAGTCAATCGGGTTCAAATGAACCAGCTGATCGGTGACAAACACAACAAGCTTGGCAAGTCTGGAATAAAATCAAGGTGAAGGGAAGAAATGTTGTTGTTTGTAGCTGACAGATATGTCTTCACGTTTGTTAATATTATCACCTTTGCATCTGATCAATACCTAATTAGCTTTCAAACTCCCCTTAAATATACTTTCGCATTATCTTTTCGAGATCTTAGACCTTTAAGCTTTTTCCTCGACTCCTTAGCCTTTAACCCTAAGGTTCCTTAATCAGCCTAGATACTGGCTACACAGCAGTTTCAGTTGTGGGAACAGCCGCTTCTTCTTCCTTTATTATTGGCTTACTGCTGCAATTCCTCCTCTTGCTGGTTTCTATATGATTATTCTATGTTTCTGTATGATAAACTCCTTTTTCCCGTCAAATCCCATAGACATCATATGGGACGCGAATATAATTGATTGGCTATTGTGTCTGGAATCTCGATGCTTGACTAATTAAAGAATCTGTGTCAGCCAAGGAATTGTACCTGCGTCTTACGCTATCTGGACCATGTTTTAAACCACTCTGCGACCTACACATTGGCAAGCCTGTTGAATTTCACAAGTTATTTAGCTGACCTGCTTTTGAACGAAAAAACAGACCATTTAGAAACATCAGTTCCTATATCAAAGATTTAAATATTAATCAGTCATCTTTGAGATGGGTTTTATATCTTGTTTATCTCTTTAAACATATCAACATGACTATGTATGTTCCAATATGAAATCTAAGCATAAGTCTAAATATAAATTGCCGTACGACCGTGACGGTTTAGCGTGTTGACGAATTATTTGGCATAACGGCCAAGAGTAAGGTCTGACCGGATTGCTGTGGGATGCACTCGTTAAACTACTTTTGGTTCTATTAATGAGTTTACTGGAGTTTCAGTAAACTATCCTAGGAGAACTTGCAAGTCAGATAATGTTCTGGTATTTTGTTAGCCAAGTCGAACTTTGGATAGAAGTTTAATCCTGAACAAAAATTGGTTGGGACTTTAAGATGGATGGAGTGAAAAATCTAGTGTTTTCGTAATAAGCTAGTACGATATTTGTATCTACAGAACTGCGAGGAAGACCAAAAAGGGGGATTATGTTGACACCCTTTGTGGATCTTGCGTATTGCCCTAACATGAGGTGAGGTGCTTGTAGAATTATCAAGTCCCGGGTATTATTTTGGTTTTTCTTTCGTCTCGAGCAAGACTTTTGAACAGCATTAGATTTCTGTGGAATTAGATATCCCTTTAACAGTCTTTGGTGCATATGGGGGTCAAGCAATATCATAATTTCAGCAATTATCTTGTATACTACAATGCTTATTTGCGTCATACGCATCAGTTTTAACATAATTACTTTAACATCCTCCCTCTTGTGTTTGCGGTACATCTTCGTTAATTTTAGATCGGCTATTAGGTAATCCGTGACGCACTGGTAATGTCAAGGCCGCTTTCGTGTGTGAAATATTTGACGGTGTCTGGCTGTGGTGAAATGAAATGGAAAGTGTTGTGATTATAGTATTTAGATGATTGTATGTACTCCGGGGCTTCTATGCGGTAATATCATTTTTTTAAACGACAAATTCAAAGGCCAATTCGTAGAACGTTCTTTGTTTTTATTTATTACAAGAATTTACAGCACAACTAATGGTGTTCAAAGGTGGATGCTAAATGCATTATCTCTGGTCAAACCTTGAGATGAAAGTATGGGTGAAGCAAAATGTTTTCTATTGCTAACTTAATTGCCTTATGATCCATTTCCTTGAACAAGTGGTCAGTTTTTATGGGCAGACGAACATTTAAAGATCGCAGGATCACAATGCAGACCGCTTGTAACCGCTCGCTATGAAAAACCATGGGGATGGGATATGTACTGTAATAAACGTCCTGTGAGTGTTAATGATGATAATGTTGTTCCACCAGTTCCATTCCATCACAAGGGGACCAGACGCAGGCTAGCGTACCATCCCTATGTTGTTGACATTCCACCTGCTCGCACAAAGCGCTTTGCTAACACTTTTTAATGCGTGCAGCTAGGGAATGGAACTCGCTGCCTGCTGAAGTTTTTCCTAAGGAATACGACCTAAGTCTCTTTAAGGCAAGAGTGAACCGGCTGCTACTAAGCAGATATGTACCATCCTAGACCTCATCTACACCTGAACACCGGGTGCGATCGAGGTCAAATATCTGCATAGCTGTGAAGAAAAAAAAAATGAAATTTTCTGATGATTTTTCCTTGGTTTGGTCACAATAACACTTAACGATTTGCATTTGAAAGTCACTGACATCTTGGTGGCATGTTATGAAATCCTGAAAAAATTACGGCAAACTATTACATTACATTACTTACACACTGTTACATAAATAAAGTAGAAGCTTCTAAATAAAATTAAATGTGCAATTCATGCTCTAATCTTGTGCATAAATCATAATTTCATTTGCTCCAAGCTCAGAGTGACACAAATAAGATGACCTTTGTATATAGGTCAAGGTCAGTAGAGAATTTCATTGTTTTTCAAGGAATCGTAGTAAAATATGTCTTTGGATAATCATAGTTACTTTGAACTATTATTTTCGACTAGCCTTTGCCCGCGACTTCGTCCGCGTGGAATAGTGACTTTTTTCTTCCGTTTTTTACACATTTACCACTATATCTTTGCTCCTATTGGTCGTAGCGTGATGTTATATAGCCTATAGCCTTTCTCGATAACTGGACTATCCAACACAAAAAGAATTATTCAATTCGAACCAGTAGTTTCGGAGATTAGCGCGTTCAAACAAACAAACAAACAAACAAACAAACTCTTCAGCTTTATAATATTAGTATAGATTATATTTTATATACACTCAACACGCAGCCCGGTCTTTAATGGTCAAACTTACACGGGGATATTATCTTTTTATTTTACAACGAAATAGAAATACTTCCTACGCCCTTTCGTTAATCGTACTTATATTTCTTTCGGGTACTAATAAGACCAGGCTACTCACTGCGCTTACACAGCATCATGTCACATACAGGCTGTGGGAGAAGCGAATTCTCTCAAGTCTTCTCCCGCTACCTTGTAAGAGTTTGAACTTTAGCTTTGTTTATGGTTATAGCGAATACTCTACTTTCTTGAATTCAAATCGTAAATACAAAGGTACAATTCTATGTAAAGATCTACGCCATCATCATCATCAACACCCAAAAGCCGTCCACTGCTAAACATAGGCCCCCCACGAAAAGTTGCAGATTGGACACCCTTCGACCACAGGAGCTCAGGAGCAGCGTAGAATGTCCACCGACAATATGAACAAACGATCTGCAATCTAGTACACTGGACACATACCGCTTGATACCTACCCTTTTTGAACACAAAACAATATTATTTACTATTCTAAGGAATAAAATCTCTTCTAAAGAGCAACATCAATAACAAACATGTGTCAAAACATTCTGTCTCAGATATGTCAAATATTTGTCAAAAATGAAATAAAAAATATTTCAATCATAAGCGCCAAGAAGTATTGATATCAAATCATCCCCAAAATAGCTTTCTACCCCTTTTTAACCCCGTTACAAGATAAATTTAAATAAAATTTGATACACATTTTTCGTTATTATTTTTAAAGAATGTTTATGCAAAATTTGAAGTAGATCGGACCAAGGAATCACATTTTCCCATACAAACTTTGCACCCCTTTTTCAACCCCTTAGGGGTGAAATTTCTAAAAATCCGTTCTTATCGGATCACTACCTCATACAAAGAACACACCCTCCAAGTTTCAGGTCTCTACGACCAGCGGTTTAGGCTGTGCGTTGATCCGTCAGTCAGTCATTCAGGACAAAGCCTTTTATATGTATAGATGACAAGGCACAATTTGTAGGGTCTGAGACTCTGAGTAACCTATGAGTCAGTGGCTAGAGAAAATAATGGATTTTTGGTAGTCAAAATGTCTTTGTCATCTACCAGATAATTTACATCCACATAACGTTACTTTTTACGTATCAGTATAGTATTATGTCATCGTACCATAAGTTGATGTCACTTCCTTATTGTACCTATATCTGAATGTTTTTAGGAACAGATAGATATTTCTTGAAATATTTTACGCATGTTGATGCCATATTAGCTTAATTTATGTGTATCTAATGTAAGTAGCTCATATTTGCGACTAGTGATGCCCAAGGGGAATATTAAAAATTACCAGTAATTTACTTACAGTCAATTTACGGAGGTATTCCCAATGTTCCTGGAAAATTTCCCAGAGTATAGAAATTTTCCCAGAGGTAAGAGAGTAAGTTTAAGTTCCTTGAAACAAAGCAGCGGCTTATAGTGCGATTTTATTTAATAATGTATTCTAGTAGAAGGTCGTTTTTCGTATGTAGGTAAAAAATAAATATCAAGAAATATATATTTTTTTTCAAATAATTTACTTGTATTCTATTTAGAATAAACAAATTCATTTGAAGTCGGCGCATGATATCTAGCTTGCGTACACCAACAGTCTACGCACATGTCTTTGGGAAACATTCCCGGAAATTTACTCCAAAAGTTCCCAAAACTCCCGGGAACGGCACATCAGTATTTGCGATCCTGTTTTTTATAACTGCTCACTCAAGATCATTAATATATTTCCCAATCAACTTAATATCCTTTACAAAACCATCTGTACCACCTTTTTTTTTTAGTTAGCTATTACTGTCCCACTGCTGGGCAAAAGCCTCCCCCAAACTTCTCCAGTGGTCGCGGTTACTGGTCTGAGCTGAGTTTCTGGTGCCACCTGAACAATCAAAATTCAATAAAATTTACAGAACAATATCTATATGTCTCTTAGTACAATAGCTCGTAAAACCTAGACTCGCGTATTACGAAGCCATAAGGTAGCATATCGCGTGCATCGATCGGTTGTCTGTATTATCTGTGTTTGACGAAGGCTATGGTTGATGGCTGAACGTATTGATATATTTACGGAAACTGTTAATTGCCTCACTCATTGGTTGACTTGTAGAGAATGCTTTAGAGCATTCATTCCGTCATTTGTACTTCAGTTTGTTTGTGCAATAAAGAATATATAAATAAATAAACAAAATTGGTAGAACATCATTTAATACAAAAAAAATATTCAAATTTTATTGAGGGAGATGTGTAGAAAACGGAGACAATTAAATCAACTCTGTGTCATTGTTTCATAAAATGCCGACTAGCTAGAAACATGTAGCCTAGTCTGAAACTGCTTGAAAAATGACTTTGGTTTAGAGAATAAAATAGAAAGATTTTGCCGCTTAAAAACCAACTGTTGAAATCTACAAAAAACAAAACAAATAAATCCTTTTACTATATTATGATCTAAACATGAAAATGGTACTACTTTTCAAAGATAGGTCTGTTAGTTTACTGGCTTGACAAATTTAATCAAAAAAGTAATCACATTAGGAAAAATCTCAATCATCAACATCATTATCACCCAAAGGACGTCCACTGCTGAACATAGGCCTTCCCCACAGCTTTCCACATCGACCGATCACAAGCGGTCTGCATCCAGTGTGATCCTGCGATCTTCACAAGGTCGTCTGTCCATCTTGTCGGTGGACGTCCTACGCTGCGCCTTTGGTCGAAGGGTCTCCAATCTAGAACCGGAAATAACCTAAAATTTCTCAATACTGACATGTAATTAGAGCTAAATAACATATGAAGGTGCTAATAAACCGTTACAATGTAGCACATGACATGACCTACCACTACTATTGATATGATACCATTTTAAACATTGTCGTCGTTAATTATACCTAGAGGGAAAGTGTCCTTGGCTAGTACAACATCATTTAAGCGATTGACATCTCAAATTAGATTTTGTAGTGCGGATTTGTTTGACATTGAGCCGAAATAGGCGCTTGCTTGCACTACGCAGCGCTGACTGTTAGGAGTGTCCCAGCAAATTAAGAGCACATAATAGTTCCGCCATTTTCCTTTTAATTTTGAGTAAAAATGGATGCCGATTTTTATTGAAGCGCTTTCTTTGACTGTATTGGCTTAAATCGGGCGTTTATGAGCGATGATATTATGAAGTTTTCTTTAGATGAATGATAGCGAATTTTTTATTCAATTTTAAGCGTTATTTTCAAAAGTAAGAAGGCAATTTTTGTTTTGTTTTTGTTTTTCCTAGGCCATATCTAATAAGTTCTACATAGATGGCGCCACCTACCAAGTAATATGAAAACATGATTGCACCATGATTTCATAGCGCCGTACTACGTTCCGTAACACAACTGCGTCTATACCAAACTTGTTTGATGCATTCAGTTCACAAATTACACAAACCCAATAAATGGAAAGTTCGTAAAATGTTACGCTTCGGGCGTAGGTCGGGGGAAGCGTTGACCTTTGCCATTTTAAGAGGTCAGGGTCACAACATGAAAACTCCTACGGATATCAATAATTTCATCTCGTGCGGTGGATGTTTGATGAAAATTGCGTTGCGGACTTTCTTTTACGTTTATTAAACGGTTGCAGAAAGCCAGTTTTTAGGGTTCCGTAGCCAAATGGCAAAAAACGGAACCCTTATAGTTTCGTCAAGTCTGTCTGTCTGTCTGTCTGTATGTCACAGCCACTTTATTCTGAAACTATAAGCATAACATAGCTGAAACTTGGTAGGTATGTGTATTTTGTTCACCGCTTTCCGATTCAGATACAAAAAGTAAGAAAAAATAATATTTAAGGGGGGGCTCCCATACATGAAACTAAAACTTAAAAATTTTTTTTTTTTACTCAAACCTATGCGTGTGGGGTGTCTATGGATAGGTCTTTTAAAATGATGTTGAGGTTTCTAAAACCATTTTTTCTAAAAGTATAAGGTTTGAGATATAGACGCTTCCAAAGTGGTAAAATGGGCGTCCCCCCCCATCTAACATTTGAACTAAGAAAGTGAAAATTTTGAAAAAAATATATGATGTAGATCTCAACAAAAACTTGCAACGAAAATTGGTTTGCAGGAGATCGAACCAGTAGTTTTTGAGATATTGCACATTTTTATCAACCGCAAATATAACTTTGTTTTTCATACAAACACTATGAAAAACAAAGTTATTTTTGCCGTTGCAATATATTGTGATGTTTTCGTTAAGTGACAGTAAGTGGACCCTGAATTCAGTTAAGGGTGGCACGGAACCCTTAGTGCGCGGGTCCGACACGCACTTAACCGGTTTTTTTAAAGAATCTTGGATTTTATTATAAAGCCTGGCTCAATTGGTTTTTAGAATTTTTCGAAATGTCGTAAAACATACTGCGCCGACCCCAGATAAACTGGGAATAGGGCAAAAGAATGATGATGAAGATGATGATTACATAAATATAAATCGAAAATATAGTCTGGTAAAACTTTGTACAATGTCAGGTTTTCGAATTATAAGACGCTAAAGATGTAAAATGAAAATTGAAGCGTCCTTCACAGTCCTTTATGGCTAAACGTGACGGTTTAACAGATTTTGTAAAATAATGTAAGAAATCTATTTTTTAAGGACATGATAAAAATGGCGGACCGAAAAGTATGCCGAAAGTTTAACGTCACACTTTTATTATAAAACGTTCACAAACACAGAATCATGAATGAATATCGTCTCATCAATCGTCAGAATTACCTCACGTCATTTGTTTTAGGGTATCGTGGTCTACACTTGTCAGTCTATTATAGTTTATTTTTTGTTATTATTTTAAGAATTTCAATACCTGCTATTCACTATTTCCACATTCCTTTCATTATTGACGATTTATTTTGAGGTAAATTAATTTACTACGCGTTAAATACGTGTAGGCTACAAGACATAATATTTAAAATAAGATTTGCGTAAAATTATGTGAACGTAGTTGAATTGTAGGAAAATAATTATTTGACGACCTACGTGGTGTAGTGGTAGCTAAGCACGCTGGGTTTCAAGGTGTTGCCGCTCCGAGCTCCCGGGTTCGATTCCCGGTCTGGTCAATAATAGAAATTATAATTTTCTATATAGTTTTAGGTCTCGAGGTGTTGTGGTGCCACGCCACCGTTGTTTCGGATTTCCATAACACAAGTGCATTATCTACGGTTAGAGGGTCGCATTTTAAAGTGACGGCTGCGCCAGAGGTCCTGCGTCGGGCCAAAAGTATGTACCTGGGTTTTCCTGTTCATAAATTCTCAGGGAAGCCCGGAGTTTGGAAGTTGGCGGTGTTTCACCCCCGTGCCTCGGAAAGCACGTAAAGCCGCCGGTCCTGCGCCTGATCTCTCCGGTCGTGTCAGATTGCTGTCCCATTGGCTTATGATAGTGAAAGGAATAGAGAGTGCACCTGTGTTTGCGCACACACTTGTGCACTATAATATGTCCCGCGCAGTCGCTTAGTCGTAGTGACTGGCCACCGTAGTCGAAATCGGCTAGGGGGACAAATATTATCTATTTACTTTTGGGATCAGAGCAATGTATGTGATTGGTGTCCAATATTTAATTATTGTATCTATCTTCTTGCATGCTTTCCTACTTGGCATTATCGTTGCAAAAGTATTTATCAGTTACATCAGAATCTACGATTTTGTCAGTAAAACTACGGCGTAACTGGCGATGCGCCAAGGTTCGATTTTAGGATATTCTGTGTTCTTATTGTGTTGTTAATTTATGGATTTTTGCTTAAGAAAATGTTCAGTTAATAAAGCTTGATATACATTGTGTGTAAACTTATGAAAATACTCTCTTTTGATATAAATTGCACTTGTAAAAAGCAACTTTGTTTTGTGTTGTGAGAGCGATTTCACAACATTGATGAGGTCCCGCAGCCTACGCGTTAAAGAAAGCATTTGCAAAATTCAACAGGCTTGCTAATGTGACGGTGGCCGAGTGGTATAGGCATGCGCCCTGATAGCGTAATACATGGTGTTTGATTCCTCGTCTGTCACAGTTGTTTTTTACAAGTGTAATTTATATCATTAAGTTTGTATAGAGACAAAACACTATAAAAACAAAAATGTTATTATACTCTCTTTTGTCTAGTCTAGTGGTTCAATGCTTGTCATAATTGGGTTCAGGCTCGAATCACAGCTCGGGCTGAAAATTGTTCCTGAGTTTTCCTGTTTTGAAATTAATCATACGAAATCCAGTCAGTCAGGATCAGGAACTCATGATCACATTAGAGTGTCTTATCTCTTTGCTTCGTCGTTCTAGGCGGGTAATGTAGTCTAATGTACCTAATAGGTATTTTTTGTGCATTGATTAAATCAACCTTTCTATTATTTTATCATAAACTAGCGGTCCCAGCGAACTTCGTTTCGACCCCAGCCCCGTCCTACCCCGGCCCCGTTTTATGGATTTTTTTTTGCTATTAACCTCACTGAGCCCGAGAACTTTCCAAAGAATGCAAAACCGTGGAAATCGGTTCATGCGTTCTGGAGTTATAGCGTCAGGAAGGAAAACCCGACTTATTTTTATATAGTAGACAACCAGTCGTTTTGTGCCAAATGCGATTTTTGTGGCAATCAGATTATTATTGTTTAGTCCCAAAATTGTCTAACGTTAAACTAGCGAAATTAAAAATGGCGTCCTTATGACAACAATGCGTTAAAAATTACAGAATTATTTGATGACAGAAATGTGAAGTGTTCCGTATTGCGTCTGTTTGGGCAAGTGTTAAAAGATAATGCGTAGAGAGACGAGGTCGTAGCGTTATGAATGATATCTAAATTGGATATAGTTTTAGATAGGGTTCCGTACCTAAAGACCGTATATGACCTAAGCGCCTTTAAGGCATGAGTGAATAGGTGGTTGCTACTAACGGCCGTTCCCTATATGCAAGCTATAGTCAAAGATAGACAGCTATCCTCGACCAGAGATAGGATTTCGTACTGCCAGAAGTTTTAGGACAAAAAATCTAGAGGTAGATAATCATTTCTATCTTTAGCAGGGAAAACCACAGATAGAATGGATATAGGGAATGGCCGTAAGCAAATATGATAAACCATACTCGACGACGCGTTTGGTGTATTGGTTAGCGCTCCTGACTATTACGCCGGCCGTCGCGGGTTCAAATCCCGCAAGGGGCAAATGTTTGTGTGATGAGCACGAACATTTGTACCTAAGTCATGGATGTTATATGTATTTTAGTATTTATGGGAGACGCCCCCGTCATAATCGTTGTCTGGTACTTCGTAACACAAGGAAGAAAATTCCTTACCACGAAACCAGACAATTGGTATGTTGTCTGACGCATATTTATTTATACTAAATAGACCTCATCCACACCACAGGTGCAATCGAGGTCAAATATCTGCTTAGCTTATAAAAAAAAGGGTAAAATAGGTTCCGTCTGTCGGTCTGCCTATCACCAGGCTGTATCTCGAGAACCGCTATAGCTAGACAGTTTAACTAAAAGCCATGGCCTTTTTTTGTCTTTTTTACTCGATTAAAATTATTGTTTACCTAGTCAATGTTACGGAACCCTTTATGTGCGAGTCCGACTCGCGCTTGGCCGGTTTTATTCTTTAGATTGAATCTAGATGTAGAATGGTGCCTACTTAAATCCTTAACTTTAGTTAGTTTAAACTACTTACAACAGCACGTGGCTAGCAAACTCGTTTTAGAAACAACACTACGGTATCTTTTGCAGTTGTCTTAAGGGTTATTTTTCAACAAAAAATTATAGACTAATATCTGATGTGTTGACTTTACTTTGAATGACTGGAGAATAAAAAAAACATCCTTGTCACAGGTTAAGGGCCCAACAACCATTTCCAATAATTTGTGTCACAGACGAGACAGAGAAAGCTGTCATTCATCGCGCCTATAAATACTGTTGCAACGCAGCATTCGTGTCAACGACCGCCAACTGTCAGTTGCAAGCGCAGGTGTGCGGGCCATGCAATATCCTAATTATCGCTGGCCAGTTACTTAAAGTTGGCAAATGACATTTACACGTGCCGACTTTGAAAAAGGAATAAAGTTTTTTGCGGCCAGGTGTGGTAAGGAATGTGCCTTTTTGTGGGGGGATGCTATTTTTAACGACTTAACACGTTCCGGGACACTATTCCAGACATAATAGATGTTTTATTGTTTTCACGCCTGTAGGCGGTCACTGTCCCGGAACGTGTTAAAAAGGGGGTTTTATTCGACCTGTATATACCTATGTGATATTGTTAGGATTGGATAATATTTGAGTATGATGATCTAGTTATTAAGTATCCAAACACGTGTGTCAAGTTTCGTAAGTGTATGTATGTTTGTCCACGGATATCTCGAAAACGAAATGTTATCAAGATGATTATTTTTAATTCAGTTACGTATGTTCTAACTAATTCGGTAAAAACAGTGCGCCCTTGCAAATCATATCTAATGTTATTACTCTTATTGTTAAGATATAAATAAAATATATTTTTTTATTTCAAGGCAATTCTCCTAATTTTAACATTAAATTCTAACTTAGGTTACAATAATGCATGTTTCTTAAAAATCGGTTAAGTAATTTTCAAGATATGGGTAAAAAGTAAAATCAAGTAAGAAAAAAAAAATGCCTTTAAAAACTCACTGAAATTTATTTTTTCAAAAACATCTCTTAAGTATCGCCCACAACGGTTTAAAGAGTTAAGCTTATAAGCAACCCCTGTGTTAAGCTGTAGCTTCAATGAATATGTTAACTTATGTAGGTAGACCCCAAAAAACCTAACTTATAAGGAAAGTCAACTAAATAGCCAATTTGACTGCCGCAGCGCCAACTGTTCAGTATTCTGGATAGGCCTCACCTGACTGGCAAGATGCCAGGTAATCTGCAGGCGAGTTTGCAATTTAAAGTGGTATAGGTACACCGCGAAATTGAGACCTCGCCTGCTGGGCAGAAGGGCGCGGGGGGAGGCGATTGCGTGCTGCGTCAGGGGTGCGGGTGTGTCCACGCCGCGCGCACCCCTCACGCTCCCCGCTCTCGCCTCCCCCCGCGCCCCTGTGCCCTGTGCAGGCGAAGTCTCACTGAAGTGGTTTACCTATGAAAAAGCTGATCTTCCCTGAGCTTAAAGCTTGTGTCTTTTTGACGACCTCCGATGTGTAATGGTTAATCATGTAATCATGCTGGGTTTAATATCTAACTAATACATTTATGTTATGGATATCAGCAGCAACGGTGGTACCACAACACCCAGGCCCGAGACAGTATAAATATTTAGAATTTCTACATTAACCCGACCGGGAATCGAACCCGGGACCTCATAGCGGCGTCATCTTGAAACTGCCACCACTACATCACAGAGGGCGTCAAAAATCGTGATTAGATTTGTTGACCGATTATAGCCCATTTCAAGAATGGATGACTACCAAGATTGGATAAAGACTACCTTTACAAAATGACGTATGCGACACTGTAATGTGCGAAATCGTGCTCTATACTCAATGATAATAAGGACCTATCATGTTCTGTTATTGGTCGATCAGTTCCACCAATGCAAAAATGTAATGTAACCACATACCAATTCAACTTGAGCAAACTAAGATTAAAGGTTTTTGCCCATTACACCGCGTAGCATACCATGACTATGCTAGGAACGTGCCAGACAAAAAAAAATGTATTGAAAACTATGACACTTTGCCCACTAGACCGTTCCGTCACCGACCAACACCGTCGCGTGTCATGCACGGAGCGTGTCGGCACCGGCAAAATACGCTCTCGCCCTCGCTCCATATAACGGTGAGACAGAACGCTCTCAATCCGTTCAGTGGGCAAAGTAGGGCGTATCGTGTTGCTTATCGTGTCTGATACGTTCCACGCACAGTCATGGTACGGTACGATACAGTTGGAAAGAACCTTTATACTTGACATTCCCTAACCGAAACGATTGTAAAAGTAAATAAAATCTTCAACATAATCTTACAGTGTAAAGGACGTTTAACCCAGAGCCTTGAGCGATATGGAATTGATAAGAGCTTTGGTTCAAGTTATAATACATTCGGATAAATATATTTAATTATTACGTACTGACTCCCCAATTCTGTCACATGAGTTTTCATGATTAACTTATCTTATTTTGCTGTAGCCAGTGATTCCATCCTGTGTGGTTTGACAAGTAACCGAAGTTCACAAAATTCTTGATCGTTTGATCGTTTTATCTAAACGACCATAAGAGTTTTATCTTTGGTATCCTTAAGAGACCAGAAATTTCGCGCGAGCCTAATCTCTCCGGTCGTGTCAGATTGCTGTCCCATCGGGCTGTGAGAGTGAAAGGAATAAAGAGTGCACCTGTGTTTGCGCACACACTTGTGCACTATAATATTATGTCCCGCGCAGTCGGTAAGTCGTTGTGAGTAGCCACCGTAAGCGTAGTCGAAATCGGCTAGGGGACCAAATTATCTATTACTTCGATTGGCCTGTTATAACTCTAGGCGATATTTTTCCACTCTAATCATACTTTAACTTGGTGCCTATTCCTGTTCTCAGCTAACTTTTGAAGCGATTCACTACCGATTCGACTAGTCGTAAGTAACGTCGTCGCCAAATCTTAGTCGTGTCGTACCATGTACACCGGCTTTCGATTGGCCGTCGGCCTTGGACATTATCAGCTCTGATAACAGCGCCTAAGGCACATCGATCACTAAGCATTATGCTTCCTTGATAAGCGATTTAGGACTTTATGGCGAATTATTTTTACCAATTGTACAGATTGGTTTGCAAGGCAAGCGACGAACCTCGCCAGATTTTATCAAGCCGCCCATAGTGCATCTGACTAGGCATAACGACTAATATCAACCGATATTAGCCGGGAACAACTACTTTACGTGCCACCCGAAGCACGGAGATGCTCGTGATACACGTCGCTTATAGGGTCGGAATGGTCACCAATCCAAACTCATTTAACTTTAATACAGGGTCATTGTGTATTTGAATATTTTGCAAGAAGGATCTTAGTATTATTGTAATCTCCGCTCCATATTTATCACAGCACCAACTAATCTGGTGTCAACGACCACGGCTACAATATTTGGCGGCAAAAAGTGGCGGCCATTTTGAATTTTTATCGATAGACTCGAAACAAGGCTGGACTGCCGGTGTCGGGCCATGAAAACAGTGAATTGACTAAAATACAAGATCATTTTGAAAATAATTTATTTCTGTCTGTATACTTACTAGGAGCACTTAAACACGTCCAAACATAGACCCCACCACAGCTAGGGGACAATTGTGGGCTAGCCATTATATTTTTAAGCATCCACTGGACTGTAAATTAAAGAGTTGATTGTCAGTTTGACTAAACGTCGTCCGCGCTTTGTTAATATTATTATTAAGAGTCTGTTATATCCCACTGCAAGGCAAAGGCCTTCCTACTTCCACTAATACTACATTTCTCCACTCTCTACGATTTTGGGTATTTATTTCCCAGTCTTTACCATAAAAGTCTAGCTCGTTACGCCATCGTCTCCTGGGTCTACCACGTGGCCGTTTTCCAAATCTGTTATATATTAGATTTTTATTTGTTAGTCAGCAGCCCGCTTATTTCATGGCCCCACCTCAATAGGTAAAAACTGAACGCTCATCGCGTTTTTATGAAACTTTATCTATGGCACTCTGTAAAAAAAATGTTGTCTCTTTCATACCTAGTGCCGTCTCTGTCTAGCATCAGTTAGATGCCGTGCTACCCGTCTGACCGTGGCGAATTTCACAGTCTAGATTTTATTTTGATAACTATTTTTTTGTATTAAGACAGAAGATTTCTCTCGCAAAATCTGTTTTCTCGTCAAAACTGTCTTCACCGTCTATAGTACGCGTGCCCGCACTTTAGGGATTTTTACCGACTTCAATAAAAAAAGAAAGATCAATTCGCCATGTATGTATGTTTATTTGGGTGTGTTGATCTATTACGAGTATGTATGAAATTGACAGCATTGCTACCGCGCTGCTAAAGTTGCCGAAGTGTGAAAGCGCTCTTTCTGTTAGAAGTGCGTATAAATATACTAGTAATGACTAATAAGTACTGTACTTTTTGTGTAGTCAAAATCTTAGTGATGTCATCTTGTGGAGGTGTAGCAAGTGGTACATTGTTGAGAGATCAACAGATGAATGTTGAAGAAAATACATCAACTGTTTTTATTTGTTTACTTTTTTATAGAACAGGCTTCTTTTGGGCGAGCTCGTTCCATCTTTGACTCCGTCACAGAATATATAATAGTACTACATACAGAACGGCCACTCACCTCCCCTCCCTAGTCTGACTTACCTCACTATCGCGCCGGAATTAGGGTTCTCATTAGGGGACCGCCTAGCTCGCATGGCACGCGCATGTTTGCGACGTTAACGGAAGTACATAGTTTTGTGTACGAGAGATGCCTAAGTTCTGTGAAGTGTACGGGTTTCTTTCTTCCTCGAGAAATGACTCCGATTTAAGCGTTTTTCGTTTCCCAAAAGATGAGAGACAGTAAATAACTTATACAAAATATGCAACCACAACTAACCTATTCAAACTATTCAGTTACAGTGAACAACTTTGATTGAGAAATTTTAATTGTAATATTTATGTGATCAGTGAAATTAGGTGTTGCTAAGGTAGATACTATATTTTTATTTCTCCACGATGCCACGTGAATATGACATTACGGAAATGAGTACTTGTTACGTTGTATACTAAATTAAAGTAAATTACGTTGTTTAGGTATCTGTTTAATTAAGTGAAAAATGCTATGACCGGCGTAATAGACTTTGTCAACCCTTATAGCACGCACACAAACGCAGCGTCTGTGCAACACGCCGTCTGTCAATGTATGGCCAAAATGAAAAGTTTCTTCCGAGTGTCCGGGGTGTGACTCCGTATTAGTCGCACTTGGCTTAATAAAAAAATAATATTATCTAAGCAGACATTTGGCCACATTCTCACCTGATGGTAAGTGATGATGTGGCCTAGGATGGACCATGCCTGACTAGTAACAGCCTATTCACTCTCTTCTTGAATTCGCCCAAATTATAATGTCTATAATAGGAAACACATCTGCCGGCAGCGAATTCCACTACCTAGCCGTGCGCATGAGAAATGAAAGAATGTAAGAAAGAAAGCTTTTACTGATAATCTAATACTGTTATCTACACTTCTACACTAATATTATAAAGAGGAAAACTTTGTTTGTTTGATTGTAATGAATAGGCTCATAAACTACTAGACCGATTTTAAAAATTCTTTCACCATTCGAAAGCTTCATTATCCACGAGTAATATAGGCTATATTTAATTTTGAACAAAAGTAGGGTTCCTCGGATATTAGGGTTTTTCGGACACAAGGTGTAAAAAATCAACCAAAAAAGTTACTTATTTTGCGTACCCTGCCTAATGGCTGAACCGATTTAGCTGAAAATTGGCAGGGAGGTAGCTTAGAGCCAGGAGAAGGACATAGGATCCGTTTTATCCCGTTCAACGGGGCCGGGGCTGGGGCGGGACGGAGCCGGGGCGAAACAAAGTTCGCTGGGACCGCTAGTTCATAATAAATGTAGATCGAAACCTATTAGCGCGCATTGCTGGTATGTCTACGACGTATATGTATATTCTGCTGATCAGTCATTTTTTAGCTGTTTGTTGACAGTCACTATAATACGTATATGTAAATTGGAGGCTACTATCGGGGTCACAGGTTGCCGATAGTGAACGGCCACCAGATATGGTGGTTAGCTGCGAGTATTAAACTTTCGACCAAAAGCGTAGGACGTCCACCGATAAGATGGACTGACGAACTTGTAAAGATCGCTAGATCACACTGGATGCAGACCGCTCACAACCGATCGCTGTGGAAAACCTCACGGCCTATGTTTAACAGTGGACGTCCTTTGGCGGTATATGATAATGATGAAACACTAATTCTCTTCTGGTAAATGTTACTATTTGATTTGTCATTTCTACTCCATTTTATATAACAGCGCATGCATACAACATACTTACATCGTATCCATTACTAAAATTCATCACAATCAGTTCAGTATTTAGTACCAGGCGTCATATTAACGATATTATTAATTTCAGCAAAATTTATGTTTTTAATTTCTTATTTTCGTGTAAAAACTGAAAACCTTTCCATTACTCGTTTACAAAATTGCTCAACAAAATGACATTCGCCAGCGGACACAGTAAAAAGCCTGTTCAAACTTTTGCACAAGTATATTAACAAGGGAATTTATGCCGTGTACTGATAGATATAAGGGCTATATTAAATTATTCGATGTGTGTGACATATACGTAATAATGCGCAAATTGATACACCGCCTGCACTTTGCGTTTGGTCCAAATTATAAGAGAAAGAGTAATAAAGACTTGGTTTCATGTAATGCTGTCGTCACTTCCTTACGACAAACTATCGATATAGTAAAGTAAAGATCGCCTGTAACGTCTCACTGCTGGGGAAAGACCTTACCTTAACTATGAGGTAGTTTGAGCCATTCGCCACCACGCGGGCTCTGTGCGGATTGATGGAGGGGTGTTTGCAAGGAAAACTACTATTACCTACTATTACCTTGCCGTTAGATGTTATTGCAATTCTATTCAATTAAGGGATAAGAAATATTCCTCGACCAAAATACAATATGGCTAATTTAAAAACGTCACCTAATTAATCATACGTTATTTTTTTCAATCTGTCATTTGATAATTTATCAGTATGTCATGTTTTATCTGACCATTGAAAAATTAACCCTAAAAGCAATAAACTTGTTTTCCCGAGGTTAGCGCAAAGTGGCGAGCGCACGTGTTTTGACAGAATATAACAATGTATTTTGTGAACTCGTTCAAATGTTTGTGTGTGTTTGTGATGTCCTAAATAAATAAATTCATTTTCTTTCTTTCTATTATCATTTCTTCTGGTATTACTAATAAGTCAGCACTCGTCAACGTTGCCACTTGGTGGTTTTCAAAATACTGTTATGAAGATGTTAGACCCTGAAGTTAAAATAAAAAGAAAAACGTGTCCATTTAAGTTAGAACAAAGGTAAAGAAACCACTAAGCTGCCGTCTGAATTCTGAGGCAGTTGCGCTTGCGATACATGTTTTTTTATACTTTTCCTCGTTTGTTACAACGTGACTTGTTATCACATGTTTTTTCATGCCTCTGAAATATTGTCGACACTTATAAGAACGGTACTTTTGTATATATCTACAAGAATAATTTTGCGTCGTTTTCGCAGACGCGGAAACAAGTTGCTTTCACGAAGTTTTCGTTACAACTAAACTGAGTGTACGAGACCGCGCTGTTTTTGCGAAAATGGTACACATTTATTTATTATTATGGAGCGAGCACATCCAGAAGAAGCCTGTTCACTCTGAGTTTGTCAATGTGGGGTTAATCTTAAAATATGAAATAAGAAACCAAAAATTGCGCACGGGCGGGACAATTTTTGGTTTCTTATTTCATCTTTTAAGAATACAAATATGACACTGTGAGTTTTAAAAAACATTCCAAACCATGTAGGGTTATACTTCATTGAAAACACTGACGCGGGCAAAGAGTTCCACATTCTTACTGTCCATTATAAAAGTCGACGCGAAGCGCTTAGTCCTAATCTGTGGAATTTCAACGAGCGAGCGATAGCAGGATAGATGTGCGATTTTAGAAGGTAGTTTCTTTAAACTTGTACCACGCGCAATTTTTTGATACGTGAAACAGGTTTTGGTATCAAACTTGATTCGGGTGGGAATTTAAAATGTAATTGTTTCGAGTTTGCTTCTGCACCGGCCATATTATCTGTCTTTAAGCGGTGGCAAGATCGATATAGTGCGAAAGATGTAGGTTTTTTTTATAGAGTGCAGATTTCTATCTGAGCAGTATTAACATAGACGATTCTTTACCATAAACTGACTATGAATGATGAAAAATCATTTCTTATTTATAAATAATTTCCACAAATTCAAAGTTTTAATAATTTTGTGTCATTTTCGAAAAATAAACTCGCAGACGCAATTTTATGCGCGGTCGTTCATGCACACTAACGAAAATTTCGTGAAACCTTTTTTTTCCACGTGTTTTTTTCCGAAAATGACGCAAAGTTCAATGAGGTACATTTCAGCATAGGGTACAGTGCAAGTTTCATCAAAATCGGTTCAGTAGTTAATCAGTTATGGGTATGTATTACGAAATTACGATTGTACGTAAAACGCATATTGGAATTAGAACATGGGCAAATCCACTGATACACCACAAACAGGATATAAAGTCCTACAAGGAAGATGATAAACCTTTCTAAACCAACTCTGAATTTTAAATCAAAGATATAAGGAAAATCAAAGTCATGAAGTACTGCTGCTCATTATGCCATCAGTGGTTAAGGAATGAGCAAATATTTATTTTTCTTGCCACTTTCATGCATAGCGAAAGTGTTTAAAATGCTCTATTTCGACGCTAAAGAGGATAAACCTATTTTTAACCGACTTCAAAAAACGACATTTCAAGTTAGGTACACCCGAACGTTTGTCTGCGATTATCTCGCGTTTGGCTTAACCGATTTTGATGCGGTTTTCATTAAAATATTTGTTACATTTAGGAGAAGGTTCTTGGATGAAACGACTTTCGTATATATTTTTTCGTGTCATATAATTTTATCCCGAGTGATCTTAGTCATGTTTTAAGAAAATCTGTTCAGATTTGTTTTTAATTTAAAATTTAATGCTGCAGTTTTTTTGCACACTTTTCTTTGCGTCACCGCGCATTGTCAGGTCTATCTATTCTCACTATAACCAGGTTATAAGTAATGATTTAGAATGTTTTTTTAACACTCAGTGTCATATTTGTATTCTTAAAAGATGAAATAAGAAACCAAAAATGGCGCACGGGCGGGACTCGAACCAGCATCTTCGGACTGACAGCACGGTAGCTCAATTGGAAGAGCAGTTGGCCCGGTTAGCCAGAAAGATGCTGGTTCGAGTCCCGCCAGTGCGCAATTTTTGGTTTCTTATTTCATCTTTTAAGAATACAGGTTATAAGTAGCTAAAGCATCATGTTTAAGTATTAACAATGGTTTTTGTTCATCAGGTCCGTGGTGGGAGCACTGGCGCTCCGCCCCCCGCGGCGCCCGCGCTCGAGGAGAAGAGGTCCCCGCTGCAGCCGCAGCAGCAGGGCCGGGCGCAACCCCAGCCAGGTATGTAGACCATCAGCTCATCGCCAGATGGCTCGTCAGTGGAAGCCACGCTACGCTCAAAATACTTTCTTCCTCCCTTCTGTGAAGATTACCTTTAAGCAAAGACACATGGCTTCAAGAAATCTGCAACCGTCCAAAACTCTCTCTATTAGGCCTCGTCCTGGACGGCAGGGGGCGGTGCGAGCGGTATGGGCGGTAATACAGCTGTACGTCGAGAACAGCTTCACACAAATCTATGAACTTGGATCAAGACGCGCGCGCCGTCGCCCGCTCCGCCCGCTGGCGTCCAGGACGAGTCCTTACACATCCAGCTACTTTAACGAAGTACCAGAAACGTCATCATCATCATTATCAGGCAACGGGCGTCCACTACTGAACATAGGCACCCCCCACCATCTTCATCGACCGTTCACAAGCGGTCTGCATCCAGTGTGATCCTGCGATCTTTACAAGAAACGTAACAGAAACGTACGTCACTGTCAATCTGTGACGTTGACTGCTGAGAGTTTGGGTTGTTACATAAAAAAAAAAACTTTTTTGCGACGTTTCTAATGTACTTTAACGGCAATCTATCCACAGTATTTCAAATAAACAGGTAGTTAGAATACCCCGGTAACCATTTGTTCCTGCCAGCCCGGATTCAAAGGAAGGTCTGACGCAGAATGGGCACTTTGCAAAATGGGCATTTGACAAAAAAATAATATTTCGCAAAATGTGCACCTCGCATAAGTACTTCGCAAAATGGGCACTTTGTTATTTTGGGGATTACTTGTTACTCAGCACATTTAGCTATATCATAGAAAATTGCCCATTTTGCGAAGTACTGGTTATGCGAAGTGCACATTTTGCGAAATATTCATTTTTGGTCAAGTGCCCATTTTACGAAGTGCCCATTCTGCGTCAGACCCTCATAAGATACTGTCCATAAATCGACGTATTTTTGCCAAACACTAGTAATGCGCTGAATGCCGCGCAATATATGCCGAATATTCGGCACAAATTAAAAAATATCTTAGTAGTATACCGCAATTTTATCAGCTATTTCAACATCAGATAAGACAGCATTACGTAACATAACAAACAGGTCTTGAAGTATGAAACAAATGGTTTTATCTTGTATTGTTTGCTCACAGAGCCGGTGGTTGCGCCTGCGCCGAAGCCGGCCGTCGTGAAACCGAAGACGACGTCGAAGATCGTTCAGAAGGTGAGTACTTTTAGTTAAGTTAGCCTGTAAGCATTCCACTGACTTAACTGCCTAGGTGGCGCCGAGGTTAGTCGGTCGCACATTAAAGCGACGGCTTCGCCTGAGATTCCGGGTTCAGAAATTCTCGAGGTAGCCCGGAGTTTGGAGGTTGGAGGTGTTTCACCCCCGTGCCTCAGAAAGCACGTAAAGCCGTTGATCCTGTGCCTGATCTCTCTTAAAGACTCCACCCTCAATTCTTTCCACTACTTCCTCACGTACATAGTAAACAACCTTAAGGAATTCAATAGAACCTAAACCTTTTCCCCTCAAAAATAGCTATAAATAAACTATTATATGCTCAATGCGTAACACGCTCGATACGAATGTTACATTACACCTCATAACGTTAGTCACTAGTACCCACTACCCACCTCTAAGTGAAGCAATTGTATTTCGATAAAAATGCTAATCAGTTGGCAATAATGGGATGCCACTCAATGATTCGCTTCAATAATTATGGTAATTCATAATAACGCTGTTTATTCTCAAGTGATTGTTCGAGTTTACGGGTTTAATTGTAACTGACTGTTATGTTATTTAATTAACATCTAATCGTTTTATTGATTAGCTTGATTGGACACTTTGTAGGTGTAAGATTTGCTCTAGATGTAGGTGGTACTTATCTATCTATACCAATAAAATGCTTTGTCCTGAACGACTGACTTATTGATTGACTGACTGACTGACTGACTGATGGATCAACGCACAGCCTAAACCGCTGATTGTAGAGACCTGAAACTGGGAGGATGTGTTCTTTGTACGACGAAGGGATCCGATAAGAAAGGATTTTCAGAAATTCCACCCCTAAAGGGGTCAAAAAGGGGTGCAAAGTTTGTATGGGACAACCAGATCCCTTGGTCCAATCTACTTCAAATTTTGCATACACATTATTTTACAAAATTGATACTTATTTTGTATTTTATTGAAATTCATCCCCTAAGGGGGTTAAAAAGTGGTGCAAAGTTATTATGGGGGTGATTTGCTTCGAATTTGATATCAATACTCTTTAGTGCTTACGATTAAAATGTTTTTTTATTTCATTTTAGACAGTCATTTGACACATCTGAGACAGAATATTTGACACATCATGACACATGTTTGTTATTGATGTTCACAGATGAATAATATATGTTGTTGATGTTGCTCTCGAGAAGAAAGTTTATTCCTTAGAAAAGCCTAAATAATATTTTTTGTGTTTAAACAGCGTAGGTATCAATCGGTTTGTGTCCAGTGTAGATTGCAGATCGTATGTTCATATTGTCGGTGGACATTCTACGCTGCTCCTGTGGTCGAAAGGCGTCCAATCTGGAACTTTTCTGCAAACTATTCGTGGGGGACCTTTGATTAAAGTAAAGTGGGGGACCTATGTTTAGCAGTGGACGGCTTTTGGATGTTGATGATGATGGTGGCGTAGATCTTTACATAGAATTGTCCCTTTCAATTTACGATTTGAATTCAAGAAAGTAGAGTATTCGCTATGACCATATACAAAGCTCAAGTTCAAACTCTTAAGGTAGCGGGAGATAAATTGAGGGAATTTGCTTCTCCCACAGTCTGTATGTGGCATGATGCTGAGTAAGCGCATAGAGTGTAGCCTGGTCTTTTTATTAGCACCCGAAAGAAATGTACGATTGACGATAGGCGTAGTAAGTATTTCCATTTCGTTGTAAAATAAAACAATATTATCCCCGTGTAAGTTTGACCAGATTAAAGACCGGGCTACGTGTTGTGTGTATATAAAATATGACATTTATCTATACGTATTTCTACGCATATATTTAAAAACTGGATGTTTTCGTTTGTCAAGTTTGAACGCGTTAATCACAGGAACTATTGGTCTGGTTATAAAATATGTTACATACATTGTTAGATAGCTAATTGATCGGGGAAGGCTTTAGAAATAGTTTAATCCGTATCGGCTTATAAATATTTTCGCTAGGATCTATGGTAACGGAGTAAAACAATTACGCGCGTACGAAGTCGCTGACGGGCCGCTAGTGGTCAAATAAATGATTTGACGCTTAAAAACAAATGCTTGTTTATTAGAAAGAAAAGTAATTTATTTGGTACACTACAAAAGTACAAAAAGTATTACGATTTGATTCAAGATTTACAAACCATACCCTTCCTGGCAGTCGCGAAAAATATAAAAAAACCGACCAAGTGCGAGTCGGACTCGCGCACTGAGGGTTCGGTGCAACTTAAACTGAATTAGGGGTACACTTACTTTCATTTAGCCAAAAAATACCACAATATTTTCTTTACAGCGAAAATAAACTTTGTTTTTCATGGCGTTTGTATGAAGGAAAAAGTTATATTTGCGGTTGTTGAAAATGTGTTATTATATCTCATAAACTACCAGTTCGATCTCGTTCAAACCAATTTTCGTTGAAAGTGTTTGTTAAGATCTACATTATGTACTTTCAAAATTTTCACTCCATTTAGTTTAAAAGTTGGAGGGAGGGCTTTATTGCCTGATATTGGTGTTTTTTTTTTTCAAGTGCAATTTTTAAATGTCAGAAAGTTATTTCATGATTTTTAACCCGTCGCGTCGCCAAAAACAACGAAAAATAGTTACAATTTTTTATTTTTATTTGAATGTTCATTTCAGTTATTTGTACAATTGCAAACACAGCACTCGTCCGAATAAATTTTCTCAAATATTTATTTTATCTCGGTTACTGCGCCGATACGTAACTAAATGCACTCTCTCGAGGACGAGGCGAATTGATTTTGTTTTTTAATTATAGTTTTATTGCTTACAAAACACAATAATATTTTATTTTCCGTTCTGAAACTGTAATTTGTCGTGACTACAAATGCCGAAGTATTTTCTATGAGTAAAATTCTGTTACTAAGCGACAATTTCGTATCGCTTGATTGGTAGGTGATGTATGGTAGTTAACCTTTTTAAGACGGTGGCAATATTGCCAGCCACCATAATTAGTTAGTAGAACTTAATTTAATACCTTGATTTATGATATTAAACCAATAGAATTTTGAATAATTTTGCTATTTAAAAAAAGATAAAAAACAGTATAAAAACATAAACTTTTTCTACTATGGAGTGTGGTATGGCTCATACTGCCTCATAGTTGAGGTCAGGCCTTTGCCAAGCAGAGTGATGTTTACAGTCTAACATTATTTTTTACCTTCTACTGTATTAAAAAATAAGGTAGCCCATAAAGAAAGGTGAATTAAAGTTATGCTTGCGTTAGTTAATCAGGGATTCTGGTATATCAGCCATGCAATATGTTGTATCGAATTTGTATTTTATTGGGTAGCGAGATATTTTATTTATTTAATCAAATCATACCATAAAGTTTAAGTCTTTAATTTCGGTCATTCTATAGGTGTTTAAGATTGCGTTTACTTTTTTATATGTCATTTTCCTTGTTATTACTATATTAAAGTAACAATAGATAGAGTAACAAGCGACATTTTCCCTCTATCTCTCTTACTTACTTACTTGCTTAGAAAAGCAAATGTTGCGCTTGAAAATCCATAGATTAGATTGTTTTTATTTATTATTATTGCTAGTAAATTGTTATTATGACAGATAACTGTTGTAATTTGCAACAAATGTCGATATTTTCTAATAAACTATAACCCATTTAAGCCCAGAACTTTGTTTTTTTTTCGATTTTTTTTGTCAAAAACTGCTAAAGCAGCTCTTTCTGGACATGGTAAAGTGTGTATTTCTGGGCAATTATGGGTACAAAGAAATTAATCTGATTCTTAGGGTGAATTCTACAACCACAGTGAACAAATATCCATTCTCATCTTAGATTAGTAGTTTTAACTTCATATTTATTCGCATTCTTGATTCGATCCACGTTGTCGTTAACATCGGCACAACACAACACTATCGCCCAGTGCCCAACCAATCCACGCGTCGTGTGGACGCGCGTTCGCGCAAATTCAAACTTCGAAAACAAATTCCATTTTTAAATTCGTGATCTATTCTCAAAATAGATCCAACAGTGTCTGTGTACGTTCACGTCGTTCGGTTTTACGGGTTATTTTTTGTGTATTATTTATTATTTACTTTTTACGACAATATGAACACGTAAACAAGCAGTTTATCGGAATGTGCAGTTTTTTATTGCTTGAATTTGTTCTGGTGACACGGATTGTGTTCGGTTGCAATATTGAATAATAAGTTTATTTTTATTTTTTTTATTATTCTTTTTTTCTCGTAATTGGCCGTTTGTGTTTCAAGTGTTTTGCAATTGGGAATGATTAATACTGGCTGAATGGAATGGTAGGCGTTTAATTTTTTCTTTATTTTTTAAGTCTATTCCGTTCCGACACTGGTCATTTGGTTATTGCGCGTTTGTTCAAACGGTTCAAGGACACAGTTCTCATTAATATGGGGACTGCTACTAACGTTGGATCCAGATTGGAGTTTTAAGTTTATAAGATTTAACAATTTAGTTCTAGTATTCTCTGTAGATAAACAATTGCAATAATCTCGCTGTGTAGAGTTGATAAATAAACAAGGAACGTGGCAGCGACTGGCTTGTATTTATAAACGTGTTACAATATTATTGGTCAATTTTTTCGAAATAAAAATATATTTATTTACTACAAATAAATATGCTGGTTGTTTGCCCTGGCATACCCACAGATTAAAAAAATCGGAGCAACGTTGCTAAATAAAATAGATACCTATTTACATGTAGAACTTCTGATATACATATATGTACTTCCTCAGCCATCTCATTATTTTCTTTGACGTAGCCCGAAAATTCCTTTTTTGTCATACTTAAACCATTACAGAGCGAGATATCGTATGATACAGCTGAATAAAAATTAATTATCCTACTTATATTTACAGACAGTTTTTTTTGAGGCTGGATGTTTGTTACTCCTGCACGCATAAACTACTTAATAATTTTTGATGAAACTTTACAATAATATAGTTCACGAATAACGCATATGCTATAGCCTATAATTCATAATGATGTTCCTCAATAAATATACAATACTAGCGGACCCAGCGAACTTTGTTTCGCCCCCAGCCCCGTCTCGCCCGGCCCCGTCCCGCCCCATCCCCATACCCGTCGAACGGGATAAAAAGTTTTAAGCTATGTCTCTACCAATTTTCAGCTAAATCGGTCTAGCCGTTCTTGAGTTATAAATAGTGTAAGTAACAAGACTTTTTTTTATATATATTAATTTACGCGGTTAAACCCGCAGGGACCCGCTATATTCCACAACAATTACACAAGTAAAAAACATCCATCGGTCCCACAAGACTCGGGAAAGTGAATTCAAGGACAAAATAATACGACGCTGTTAGTGCGCGTCTATTCATAAAAGCTACCCCAAACAATTTGGGCACACAAGGGTAAAGAGTTTAGGGGCATATAGGGGTTAACGTTGATACTTCTCTGGCAACTTTGGTGGAGTATTTTGCTAAATATTAATCTCCTTATTTATAATATCTCAAACGGTCTTTTAAATCTATTTGAGCTATTACACTGTTATGTCTCATTATTTCTTGGCGCTGTCATCATTTGACAAAAAGTGACAAAACAGTGTAATAGCTAAAATAGGTTGAATAGACCGTTTGAGTTATTATGAATAAGGGGGAAGTGTATGGATTAATTTAGCAGCAGGTGAACATAGCAACTGTACATTTATAGGCAACGTTTAAGTACCTACGTAGTATGAAAATTCAAGTAATATTCGTATGTGTTATTAATTTCGTTTTATGAACCCCGTGTCTGAAGTAATTAAGCGGTGGTTTATTTATTTTATAACCATGCATTTTTTTAGTAATATTGGCGTGTACACACATATACTAACTTGTTACTTACTACTCTTATATGGGCTGTGTGGCCTGAAATAAATGATTTATATATATTACTAGCTTTTGCTCGCGACTTCGTCCGCGTGGAATCGTGACTTCTTTCTCCCGTTTTTTACACATTTACCACTATATCTTTGCTCCTATTGGTCGTAGCGTGATGTTATATAACCTATAGCCTTCCTCGATAACTGGACTATCCAACACAAAAAGAATTATTCAATTTGAACCAGTAGTTTCGGAGATTAGCGCGTTCAAACAAACAAACAAACAAACTCTTCAGCTTTATAATATTAGTATAGATATACCACGACACTGAGAATTTATTTACTTATTTTGTTTTGATTCATTCAGTTTTTTTTGTAGTGCAAACTCAGATACCAAGTTATAATAACCTATTTATATTTATTAGGTCCTATTGGGTTAATAGGAAGTTTATTTGACAGATGTTTATGCTCATTGAATCTTTGCGTTTGTGCATAAGTACAATTAAAGTATTGATAGTAATGGAAAATTAATTCAATGCATTACTAACACTATAACATTTTCTATGACTGCTATTTTATTATTAAACAACACAATAGGTATATGCGTCAATGATGCCTGTTTGCAGTCGTTGAAATGTTTACAATTAGTTATGTATACAGGGTGTTACATTGTGTTCTGTATTTAAATGCACGATTAAACTCAAGGCCGAAGGGTAGGGAACTGTTATCGGTGACACATACATTCAATTAAATAAGTGTAATTAATATACAGTAAAAACCCGATACTATGATTCTGCCGGGACCTAGCTTAAAAACGCATTGTAAGCGGGGAAACTATGGAACAGGAAAAATAAATGAATTACTTGTCAGAATCGATATTTAGAGTTTATTTATGAACTTGTTATAAGAGCTACAATCATTAAATGTATTTAAGAGTACCTTGCATCATAGTTTTTTTTTGTCTTTCCAATCTTCAGCAGACTTAATATTTTTGACTTATCCCAAAATTCAAATACAAGCAAGTACCAAATTAACAAAAATTACACAATATCAATATAAGTACATTTTATTTTGCTCCTTTACTTGACCAACAGTAAGTAATTTACACCATTTTTTTCATCAGTCATGGACACGTTTCAACCAAGAAGATAAAGAAGCGAGAAGACAAATCGTATTAAAAGCGAGGAACATATTATATGTAGGGGACTGACGTTAGCGTTATGTGCGGGAAATAGTATTTCTATCGGCATTATACTGTATTCTATTCTTATGTTATGTACCATAAAAGTTAAAACAAAATTAGTTAATTGTTGCTTTTTTTATTGATTATCTCAGTTAATTTCTTTTCGCTGCACCCATTGCCATCTCTCGACATGACCTAAAGGTCTGACTGGCAGAGAATGCTTTTAGCATTAAGTTCACCTTTGTACTCCATGATTGGTGCAAAAAAGTAAATAAATTAAAACAATATACTTTTGTATGACTCGATTAGTATTACTCCTCTAACTCAGAGTGACACCCTGTATTATCCATAGACAATCTGCATGCAAACAATAAACTCTTCAGACATAGTGTCCATTGACAATAACTTCGTGTCCACGGTACTCGTCGTGTTTTGAGATAATCGTGATCGTATAGAAATAACTGTCTTACTTTAGTTTATACAGGGTGTACTAAGAAGTGTATGCAAGCGGGTGACACGATTTAATAAATAAATAAACTTATTCGAACCATTAGTAGTATATTAACGCGTCTTGTTAAAAAAACTAGTAAAGCAAGCATTTGCAAAATTCAACAGGCTTGCCAATGTGTCGGTGGCCGAGTGGTACAGGCATGCGTCCGGATAGCGTAAGGCACAGGGTTTGATTCATTGTCCGACACAGTTGCTTTTTATAAGTGCAATTTATAATATTAAGTTTGAACACTGACAAAACACTCATCATTATTATCAGCCTAAAGGACGTCCACTCCGGAACATAGGCCTCTACCCCGGTTTTTCACAGCGTTCGATCTCAAGCGGTCTGCAGTGTGATCCTGCGATCTTTCCAAAGTCGCCTGTCCATCTTGTCGGTGGACGTCCCACTCTACAGTAATACTTGCGACCGATAAGAAGCGGTCTGCATCCAGTGTGATCCTGCGATATTAACACGGTCGCCTGTCCATTTTGACGTACCGAGAATCCAGCCTATTGTATCGATTTGGAACCATTTTTTTTTTGCCATACAACACACCAATTGTCTGGTTTCGTGGTAAGGAATTTTCTTCCTTGTGTTACGACGATGTACCAGACAACGATTATGACGGGGGCGTCTCCCATAAATACTTAAATACATATACTGCGGGATTTGAACCCGCGATGGCCGGCGTAATAGTCAGGAGCGCAATACACCAAACGCGTCGTCTGTAAAAAAATATTTACAGGTCTCAAAAACGCGTGTACGTAGTTAGATTTTCCCTGGCCTGTACTATTGAAGATAAATGGTTTATTATTTCATTTAGCACTATAATGAAGCTGAAATATCTTAGACAGTTTGGTCAGTTGCCAGGCCTAAAAATATATAACGTTTGTATTATGTGCCGTATGTATATTGCCAGACCTATGAGGTTTATGATAACAAACGTCTATTTAAAACTATACAGCTTGTGGCATTTAATAAGACAAAAAAAAAACAATTATCTGCTGTTGCTGTCTTTCTGCATGACCTAAAGGTTTGACTGGCAGAGAATGCTTTTAGCATTAAGTCCACCTTTGTACACTAAATTTGTGCAATAAAGTCTTTAAATAAATAAATAAATAAAATTATTTTACAGAAAATACAGGCTGAAAATTTGTAAGACTCACTGATGAATATAAACAACTTTTACTATGGGGGCAATAGTGAAATCTAGAAAAAAAAAATAGCTGTTCCATACATTTTGTCCGATTAATCTTTTTTATGGAACAGCTGTTTTTTTTGCTATCCACGAAGGCGCGCGCCACTCATTTATAGACTGAGGAAAACGCCTGGGGGCATGGTAATTAATGCAAATATTAAAGTACTAGCTTTTGCCCGCGACTTCGTTCGCGTGGACTTCAGGTTCGTCCCGTCTAGTAGCGCAAAAAATGTGTTTTTTTACGACCTCACATTAGAAACCTCAAAAATTGTAGCCTATATGTTATTCTGATGTATAAGCTATATTGTGGTAAAGTTTCATTCAAATCCATTCAGTAGTTTTTACGTAAAAGAGTAACAAACATCCATACATCCATACATCCATACTTACAAACTTTCGCCTTTATAATAGTAGTAGGATTTATCATTTTATTATAACGTAAAACATAACTGCGCAGTACCCAGTATTAATCTGTAACAGCTCAAATGACCCACAAATCCGTATACAGGCTGTGACATTATAGTTGCAACATTTCATAATTATAAAAGCTGTACAACTGGTTTTATAAAGGTCACAACGCCAAATCATTAGCGCTGATATGTATCAAAGTCTTTTATCTTAAAACGTACGATTCTGATGTTAGATGGGCCGGTTGGCCTAGATCAGGGGTACGCAACCTTTTTTTTGGGAAGGTTGATGCATTTTGTTTGTCAGGAATTTCTCAGTTTAGATATTAAATACTGTGATATGATTTAGGTATGTGGCCTTAATTAATGGTATGGCTGTTTGTGTATAACTTGGTGTTTGAGAAATTGTGACCCTCATATAAATTAAAAAATGTGCGTACGTCAAATTCAGATCATATCTTTAACTTAATCGATTATGTATTTTTCCATCTTAGTTAGTATTTAGGCTTATTAAAAGAATCTTACATGTTCACTAGGTTCTACTAAATACATTGTCCAACTCATTTGACTTCTTAGGACATATTAAATTCCCGGTCGCAACTTCAGGATAGGGAGCTCTATTTTTGAATCACTCCCGTCAATATGTCGAATAACTAACGTTCGAAAATCAATCAAATTCAACGACATTTACGCTAAAATGTAGACATAAGTAGTCACAGAATTGAGTTAACTGTGTGGTTATTTACGTCAGGTACTTAAACTTTATGTTGACTGACAAGACAATACTGATCCAAAAAAGTTCACGTGCCAAAGGTTTCCTACACCTGGCCCAGTCGAACAAGTGACCCAATATTCATTTCATTATTTAAGTTTATAGGTTGGGGACCCCTGACCTAGATAGTCATAGATAAAGGATCAAGGTTCTATTGGCTACAAGAGCACACAATAGTGAACTATTGTGAGAAATTTACCATGGGAATGGGCGTATCATTCATAGTAGAGAGATAGATATTGACCTGAATAGATGACGCGAGTGTGTGCTACGAAGAGCGTTGCTACTTGCTTTGCTGGCATTAAAGGTTGTAGTAAGCTTAGCAATAAAAAAAAAATCACAGTTATTTTCTCCATTAGGTTCGTAACAACATAACTTAATATCAATGAATAGTAGTTAATTAAAGATATACAGGTTCCAAAAAAAATACATCGTTTGTGCGTCATTCCAAGCGGCCTACCTCCTCAAACAAAAACCTGCATCTCGGAATGCCTCCTAAATAAGGCTGCATCCATCCTACCAGCTATCAAAGTTTGCTCAGCTTTCGACTCCCTGTGACACCTTTTAATACAGTCCATGCTTCACCAGCAACGAATCTCTCAATCATATAAAAAAATACTTATATTTGTGTCAAAAAGTTTGGACAAAAGGACATTTTCTATGATGACATCGCCCTCGCGACATCAATAATATTTTGTTTGCGTGCATGGGTATAGGCAAAGTCAAAAATGTTTATTGTCATTAAGTGTAACAAAGATCTTAAAATTATAATGAGGGCTTAAATACTTGATGACCCTGTCGGGTATTGCAACTAATACATCGTTTTTGACTAAATAATTTAAAAATTAAAGTACAAAAGTTGTTACAAGTCGAAGTGACATGCGTCATTTACATACACACATGTCTGTGGTAGCTACACTGTTATTATTCTGAGAACAATAAAATATGTTTTCAATACGGTGAAATAATAATTGTGTAACATGATTTACATGTTTTTAGTTTATACAGGTTGATTTACTTACATCCATCGAAAATGCAATGCAATTTGTGCGAAGCCATTTTCAAATGCATTGTACCGACGACAGCACGTCAAGCTAAACACTGCGGTATCCTATGCTGTTGGAATAGGGGCTATTTTTCAACAAAAATGTATAGTATGATGTGCTGGTGACTGTTCTTGTTATATAAAATGGTGAAGTATCTATCAACACCACTTATTCACGTTACAATGTAGCAGATAGGAAATGTTAATAAACAAATATCATTAGAGCTGGGCGAGGTTCTTTCCCCGCTTCTATTTGAATGAATCATACATAATAATGAACATCGTTATTACTATTGTAAATTTGTTCTCAATGGCCATGTCGTAGCGAGCAATCATAAAACCGGCCAAGTGCTAGTCGGGTTCCGTTCTATTGACTAGATAAATAATTAATGTCGAGCAAAAAAGTGCAAACAAATCGCGTTTGTTGTATGGGAGCTCCCTTAAATTAGTATTTTATTGTATTTTCAAAGGTCTACAGAAATACATAATTAGTGAGAGTTTCAACTGTCTAGCTGGCTATAGCGGTTCTTGAGATACAGCCTTGTGATAGACAGACGGACGGACAGACGTGAGATCCCGTTATTTTATTACCATTTGGGTACGGAACCCTAAAAAGTGACTAAACTTTTTCGGTAAAAACGTGCAAAATTATGTATATATATAATTTAATGTATCATTTAAACTTAGGCTATTAAATCTAGAAGTAGATCAAAAATACCGTTTAGAATTTATAAATATATACTAATTTGATGTAGTAAGTTTTTCAATACTGATCTCTATTTTACGAGAAGTAAGATCTTTAGAATAAAATCTTAGTATTGAATGCCAACCTGTCGGATGACATTTTGCTGATGTTGAGTTGAGAATATTGATCACAATATTAATAAATCGTTTTATCTTGCATATTATTTTATCAGACCGCAATTAACAGGAGTATTATTGTCACAGAGAAACCACAAGTATGCTAATATTATAAAACTGAAAAGTTTGTTTGATTGATGGCGCGCCAGAGATTATACTCTGATTTATAATTAGATAGACTAAAATGACATTTGGTGGGTGGCCACTTTTTCGTAATTTAAAAATGGTGTTGGTCCTTAATAATCAAAAGTTTCAATTTCAATCAATTGTTGTTTATAATAGATTTTAAAATATTCAAATAAAATCTGTTTTAAAACATCAGAAATCCTACAAAAAACATAATTATTTCTATGAATTAATTTATAGAAAGTATTGAAAAGTCAAAATAGGTAAGACCATAACAAGAATATTGCTATTGCAAGAGAAACCTAGATTTTTCTACTCCTTACAAAAACTGTTTTATGTATTACGTTTATTTGTAGCTTTATGTAACGTTTCACATGAATAATTTATCCTAATTAGTAAAATCACATTAATGGAAATTCATATCACATGTTCAATTAATCGCGTACAATTGAATTGTTACAACAATATGAGCACTACGCTAGCAACATTAAAAAATAAAAAGTTCGATTGCAGCTGTCATTCTGGTCTATCTAATTAAAAATCAGAGTATAGGTCATAACTACTGGACGGATGTTTTTTTTTTTGTGTTGGATAGTTTATTTATGATACCGCAATGCTCTAAAAATAGATAAAAAATATTGATTGCTCTTGTAAAAAGCATCTGTGTCAATCAAGAAATCTGAACCCTGTATTTTAGGCTATCTGCACTTGTCTTATTTTTGAGGCAAAAATGGGAATTTATAATTTTTTGGTTAATATGTTAGGTTAGTATAACTTTTTTTATGGCATCATCTATTATACCAAGGGTTGGCTTTTCCATGCCAACTCATTGATCTGATGATGCAACATCAAATAACTTTAGTGAAAAAACATTCATTTCCATAATGTCTGTTCATGAAATAGAGCTGACAATATTTCTAGTGCTAGATTCATTCTTAGCTCATTATATAGAGTTTATATTTGATCTTGGAACTGCCTCAGTGACCCAGCAGTTATTGGGTCGCATTTTAAAGCGACGGCTGTGCCAGATGTACCGGGATCGATCCCTGGGCCTGTCAAAAATATGTACATGGTTTTTCGGATCAGAAATTCTCAGGATAGCGCGGAGTTTGGAAGTTGGCGGTGTTTAACCCCCGTGACTCGGAAACGGAAAGCACGTAAAGCCGTTGGTCCTGCGCCTGATCTCCGGTCGTGTCAGATTGCTGTCCTATCGGGCTATGAGAGTGAAAGGAATAGAGAGTGCACCTGTGTTTGCGCACACACTTGTGCACTATAATATGTCCCGCGCAGTCGGTTAGTCGTTGTGACTGGCCACCGTAGTTGAAATCGGCTAGGGGGACTATTATTATAGATAGGTATATCGCAAAAAGTGTTTTTTGTCAATTAACGGTGAATTTCTTATGATAACTTGGGCTATGGTGGAGCTAGTTTTTATCAATTATAAAACGGTGATGGCTTTTGTTTTAAAAATGTATCTGTCGTGTTTTTAAGCTTCGTAACATTGGTCATATCTTCAAATAAAACAGCACTGGAATAAGTCTTATGCCCAACAATGTTTTCAAACGCGATTCTCTGTGACAATGCGAGCGGTATCTGCACTATGTCAACATGTTCCTATTGTGAGCGGCGCGGGCGCATACTTGCGTCGGATGCTTGATGGACCGATATTTCATGGTTTAGGACGTAGGTTCTCAAAACTGTTTCGTTTAATGGCCAGTTTGAGAATCAAATTCTGAAATGTCCAGCATGACCAGCCCCCTTTCACCAGCGGAACACTAGATGCGGGCGCAGTTTCCACCCTTACGTAGACATTCCAGCAATGCGCACTGATAGGTTTCGATCTACATTTCTCATGCGCACGGCTAGGGAGTGGAATTCGCTGCCGGCTGAAGTGTTTCCTAGACATTATAATTGTGGCGAATTCAAGAAAAGAGTGAATAGGCTATTACTAGTCAGGCATGGTCCATCCTAGGCCACATCATCGCTTACCATCAGGTGAGATTGGGGCCAAATGTCTGCCTAGATACTTTAAAAAAAATGTCGCCCCCATTAAAGTCATTCTAGACTAGCAGCTCCCCATAGCTTCATCATCAATATCAGCCAAAGGACGTCCACTGCTGAATAAAGGCCTCCGCAACGGTTTTCCACACCGACCGGTTTTGAGCGGTCTGCATCCAGTGTGATCCTGCGATCTTTACAAGGTCGTCTGTCCATCTTGTCGGTGGACGTCTCACTCTGCGCTTTTGGTCACAGCTTCAACTGAGTAAATATTGCGTCTTATTAAAATAATATGAGTATTCTAGTGTATGAACTATATTTTTGCTAAGTTTTATCAAAATTCATTTAGTAGTTTTTGCGTGAAGAAGCAACAAACATCCATCCATCACAAACTTTGACATTTATAAATGTAGGATTCATAAAAAAACATACAGTAGCTATTGCATGAAATAGCATCTTTCCATACATCCTAATATTAGAAGGATTATTATTTTTCTTAACTAATCGGATGTAACACCAGAATGTGTAATAAATACAATAGATTGATGCCACATAAATGCAAAAGCATAGATATTTATAGACGCGTTTCATAATTTCAAGTCACAGTGAATAGTTCATTTACATTATTCGCCACCTGCCGAATAGTCGAATACTATACGATGTAAAATTATGCGTTGGCATCAGAGTTATTAGTTTCCGTGTATCAAATGTGCGTTTGACAACCAAAATGCCGGCGCTTCTCTTATTATTTGATATCAATAAAACTTTACACCATCAGATAATTTTCTACTTTGCGTACTTCAACCACGAAATTCTGCAATGTAAAGGAAGTTATATGCGCCAGACAACCCACCAATTGTCTTGGTTTTGAAGTGAAGGATCGTCTTTCTTGTGTTATGGAATTCCAGATCCAGGTATTGGTTAGGATCAGAGCCCCTTATAAACTTAAATACATACAACATCATGTACAAATGTTTGTGCTCATCACACAAACATTTGCACCTTGCGGGATTCAAACCCGCGACCGCTGGTTTTAGTGGAACTACACCAGACGTGTCGTCGGAAAACAAAAATACCTATTGACTTGTTTGTATAACTTTCTTTCCATACTAAAATTCATATACCCAATGTCATAATTCATCAAAATCGGTTCAGTGAGCGTGAACGACCGTACGACGTACCTATAGCGACCAAATGACATAATCATCAGACTACTGATAAGGACACACCTTTTCGCGACGCAGACGTATCGACGGAATATGCTAATTCTTCGCACATACCACATACCCAGCCTCACATACACCAGTAACATATTAACATAGTGAGGATATCGGTGACCTTCGTTTTATGTTATTTTTGGAAAAATCCGTCTGGTGTGATAGATAGCAAATGGGGAGAGTTATCTATCATTAACGGTGTTAATGTCGTAAGTTTATCTGTTGGTGTAAGTAAGGCATCTTAATTTTTTTGTTAGTCTTGGGTAGAAATCAGCGTTTCCAGACGTCCCGATATTTTAAACAAAATTGTATGCTTGGCTTCAAGTACTACTACTATCTATTTTCACGTAAAAATTATTTTAATTGAAATAAAAATATGAATATTTGAAAACTTCTGGTTTTAAAACGTTTTCACTACGTCCTTTCGACGAAAGAATCTTTTTTTTTTTTTCAAAACTCAATTTAATAGAACTGGCAACACTGGTAGAAATATAGGTTTGTTTATAATATAATGTCAATCTCAACTCAACTGAAATCGTTATACGACTATTAATTAATGACGATCGATTTACATTATTTTATTCAGTCGAAATTAGTCAGTATGACGGAAAGAACATCATATTTTCTAAAAAACCATTGATATTTTTTGCAACGAATTATTGAGCTACTAAAGAAAAGACCGAAATCAATAAAATAGATACAGTACAACATATAAGTCTGCTGTAATTTTATTTCTGGTTTATATATTATTTAAGTAATATGAGTTAAACTATGTCATGCATTTAACCACTCTGTAAATATGTAGAACGAACATAAAACCGATTGTTGCCAGGCAAAATAGGTAATTGCTATTTCGTCACAAGAATTCTACATTTACCTGTACATCAATTCAAGCGAAAAAACGTTCGTTTTTCCGCCATCTTCATACTGTTTGAGCAGCTATGCAAATTGGTTGTGTAACATGACCTTGGTACGTCATATTGATAACAAAAGATAGTAATACACTTGTATAGAAGATTGTGTGTCAGTGTGCTTCTAGGAAATATAATTTGGATCATAACCCACCTTTTTGGTTCGCAGTAGATGGCTGAAAAGAACCGGTCCACATTTCGCTCATTTGCAAGAAGAACGTCACATCTAAAAAAACGGTGATTTTTAGTTACATATACACAAAGAATGAGAAAATTTTACTTTATTTTCTGACAGAACGACACAACTCGTAACCGTTAAATGAGCGAACGAGACAAGTTGTGTCGCTATGTGTCTGTCTCATTCGAACGCGTACGTTTTTTCGATACCGACTCATTTTAGTTGTCGCGAGGTCGTCGAAGTGATTGCACGTTCTTGTTCTTGTTAATAGCGACACAAATCGTTTTATGACGTTATTCTTGAAAAGGTTAGTAACCGAGCAAATTTCAAAATTTAGTGCAAACACGACACATCATCTTTTGTGCCGTTGTTCAACTTGAAATTTTCGTCTCTAATATGAGTCCTATTTAGCTTTGTGTCGTTATTGATAATCAAACATAATCCGCTTTGTATGAATTAATTAACTTACTACGTTATTGATAATAATAAATAAAAAAAGTTAAAGTTTTTAAACGACACATTGTTTGAAAAGCTATTATTGTTGCTAAACGCCGCGCATGGTATAATGGTATAATGGTTAAACATTTTTTGATATTACGTTTTATACAATTATTTTTTTGTTTTCAGTCGATTAAATGTACGTATTATCTACGATAGTGTTTGTATCGTTCGACAAATTATATTTGTATTTTGTTCGACGAATTTCTTATCTGACTATTGAAAAAATTTGCAATCAGTAAATTAAGAAGACTGCAAAATAAATTTAACAGAGACCAACATGAATATAGATGATCAACGTGAACTAGAGCCCTTTCTGACCGTGAGCAGCAACTCCTCATCTTCTTCCACAGCTACTGGAACTACTAGAACTAATTCTAAGAATAGCGTTCAGCGTTCATTCTATACTCATTATTATTTTTATTTTATTTTATTAGGAAAACAATACAGGTAACATTCAAAACAATAACAAAAAAAAAGCGAGTAACTAATCTAACTAGAATGATACCCTAAAATAGTTTTCACAACATGATTTGCATGCAGTTGTAGTTTTAGTAATTAAATGTAAGTAGCCATTACACCTTAAATATAAGACAGCTTTTTAAAGTTTTTTAGATTAAATGTTAAGTTAAATGTGACTTGATATAATAATAAAGTAATTTTAGTCCAGTAAAGCTTTTGTAAGAATATCTTTAACACGCTTTCGAAACAGTGGTATCCTGTGCTCGAAGATATCCAGCAGACAGGGGTTGCTTTTTGTGCATGTATTATATAGTCTACACATCCTTAGCAGTGGCTGATGAAACGAAATATTATTGCGTTTTAGAGGAATGTCAAAGGATTTAGGCCTGCGTGCATTTTGCCTAATATTTAGGTTAAGTTCACCAAGAAGGCTGGGGGAATAAATATGCGAGTGGAGTAATTTGTGCAGATAAATTAGTTCCTGCTCATTCCTACGAGTTTGCAGCGAAGTGAGTCCAAATTTGAGGAGTCTATCTTTGTATGAAGAGCAAGTTCTGCCCAATCTCTCCCTGTAACAGACGGTTCTTAGAAGCCTTTCCTGCACACGCTCAATTGAGGCAGAGTGAACCTTATAATATGGTGACCATACTACTGACCCATACTCAAGGGTGCTTCTAACCAAGCTAGAATACAGGCAGAATATTGCTTGTTGACTCCTGAAACCCTTTGTATTTCTGGTGATGAAGCCCAACAGTTGAAGAGCTTTCCTGGTTATATGATCATAGTGGACCCGAAAAGAAAGGCTCTCATCAAAGAAAACTCCAAGGTCTCTAGCGACCGAGTGACGATCCAGCTCGTGACCATGAATGCTGTAACTAAAGGTAATTTTATCCTTCTTCAAGGTGAAGGATAAAGTAAAGCACTTTTTTATGTTTAGAAACATTCTGTTCTGACTACACCATTGTGTTATGGCATCCAAATCTCTTTGGATTGCCTCGCAGTCGTCTGTGCTCTCTATTGAGCGAAACAGTTTCAAATCGTCAGCGTACATTAAGCAGTTACTAGATATCTTGTTGGGTAGGTCGTTGATAAATATTCGAGACCAATTGAGACCAGTTGATAACTTTTTATAATTTTATACTTTATAAAAGATTTGATATTCATTTTATCAAGTTGATTATTTGTCAAATTATTTATTAGACTGTCATTTGCTTTGGACTTGTTTGTAATAAAACAATAACCATGAAAATATTATTTTCTGTACTATTAGTATTTCATTTTAAATCCTAAAAATACGAACTATTTATTATAAACAATGACACAAGAAAGATAATTCACAAATTTTAAAATATATTTTTTTACAAGAACGACACAACTTTACCATTTTCACACTTAAACGCGAATAGCAAAAAACTGTCTGCATTTCTATTTACAAGCAAAACTATTTTAAAAAGCTGAATTCATGGGGAACAAAATAAAAATAATTATATGGTCTTACATGGAGCAGTTACTTTTTTATTAAATTTACAAACTTTAAAACCTTATTTCCCAAAATATGCTCATTTTTAATTGTGACATCCTTCTTGCAAATGAGCGATTTGTAAGATAGCGCCAGTGTAAGATATACTGAGTTGCCATATAATTAGTTGCGCAAATAAAATGTATGATACATTTTAAGTTAACGTGCCTGTTTTTTTTCTAATACCAATTTTCATGCTTTTTGGTAATTGTTGAACCAGAACCTTTAAATTCAAAGTCTTCCTACCTTTTTACATTAGGTAAAAACCATCTATGTACATTTAATGATCATGATTTAAAATGAATTTAACATAACAATTTTTATCATTATTTACGGTTATCCATTAGAATTCTTAAGATAATAATAAGCTATCTGCAATTACGCAAAGGTAATGAAGCGGATTAAATGAATAAATGATGTTTTTAGTGGGAATGAAAGTGGAATATGTTTTTTATTACTGTACCTTAGATAAGCAAAGGCTGCCCACTAAATTTTTCAGCAGACTGTTAGCTAGCGATTTGATCAGTGGCCTTAATCTGGACACAAAACCCGATCCAATGATTATAGCCATCCCTGTCACTCGTACAAGGACGTGTATGCGTGTGACAGGGATGCACAGTGTTTTTTTGACCCTCATTTTGGGACAGCCCAACTTTATTACATAATCATTTTTTAGTACACGCACAAAAACAGGGTAAATATATTTAATTATTGTTTTTTTTTATATGCGCATTATGATGATAATGCGCTGATCAAAAACATCATTATTAGATAGATATGACCATCACAGGTGTCATATGTGATGCATAAATACTAAAATTCTTTATACAAAACGATCCAGCCGTTTGAGAGCTTTTGCGAGACTAACGAACAACAATTGTTTTTTTTTTTAATTAAATAGAAGAGAAATAAATAAAGTACTATTTAAAAAATTAAGCCGTGGTTTTTGCATAATGCAATGCTGCCACAAAGAATTGTTCTTACTATTGCTAAAAAGTACCATTAAGAACTTTGACCAAATACCGGTAACTAAACCGGTACTTTTTTAAAAATTCATATGTCCAAAATTCCATGACATTAGCAATCGATTTTTTTTGTGGAAGTAGTTCATATAGCTAGCTATGTTTTCGAGTATAAATAAATTGCTAATACTAAATACTTTTGTCACAAAAAAATAAAATTAATTTTGTAATATTTGCGATTTTCATGAGATGGTGACGTCGTAGCTTCCCCGTGCATGGTTTATAAATTTACTCTATAGCAGGCCTTTATGGCTGCTATGTAGAAATTTATTAAACATTCATAGAAAAAGAAATATGAATTTAATTTAAAAAATCCTAATTTACCGGTATTTATATTCAGATCGCATTTTCTCGAAAACTATGATAGCGAGGCCAGTGGGAGTTGAAGTCTTACGTTAGTAATATATTTCTCTATGCGATCATTAATAAAATTGGGCTGTCCCAAAATGAGGGTCAAAAAAACACTGTGGGATGGCTATATTCTTTGGATCGGGTTTAGTGTCCAGACCAGAGTGAGGCCTCTGGCCAGACTTCACAAAAATACAAATAGACAACATAATTAAAATTAGAGTAGCAAATCACTAATGGTGGCAATTTTTTGACGTATAATTCTCTTTATAATTTCTTTCGATATCTCGTTTTGTGAGTTAGTTATCTCTAACTTAGTGACAATAATAAATTAATCGATAAAAAACACTAATTAATAAGATATTGGAACTAAGATTGGAAAAGGGGTAGGGGGGCCTTTGCCCCCTGCAGTGGGGTACCACAGGCTCTTAATAATAAAAAAAAAATATATGCGCCAGACAACACACCAATTGTCTGTTTTTTTCGTGGTTAGGAATTTTCTTCCTTGTGTTACGAAGTACCAGACAACGATTATGACGGGGGCGTCTCCCATAAATACTTAAATACATATAACATCCATGACTTTGGTACAAATGTTCGTGCTCATCACACAAACATTTGCCCCTTGCAGGATTCGAACCAGGAATAATGAATATTTGGAAATATTCATTTTAGTTGCAGGTTTTCAGGTTATTTATTTGACAAGGGTTCAGCGCATTAGTATCTTGCAAAACTTATACCTTTATGAACTCGACAGAACCTCTAAAATAAATCAAATATGTGTGTAAAATATTGCTAAAATCAATAATGCAGTATTATTACAATAAGTGAAAGATAATACGTCTCGGATAACACTGCCAAAACGATAGATTACGAAACTTGTGGCGTAACTCGAGATAAGTATTGTAAAAATAATATTTTAACTGCAAAACACAATGCAGATGCATTCAGTAACATCGCACCATTTTTTTTTAAATGCAAGTAACAGTAAATAAAGCATTGTGAGTGAACCAACTTAATTTATAAAGAGCAACGTCGTTAAAAGAGTATTTCAATATTTCTTATCATCGCTCCGTTGTATTTGATTGTGTGAGACCTATTTTTGTTTATGCCCCATCTAATTCGGTATTATTTATTTTCTTTTATATCCACACATTATCATACATTTTCTATTATGCACTAAGGGTCTTGTCTTTCTTTATGACTTAGTTATCTTAATTAAACTATTGCAAATAAAGAAAGTGTAAAGAAATTCAACCTAAGCAGTTGGAATTTCATGACTTATGCAGATTAATCCAATCTTTTGATTACATTGCTCAATTCACTTCATGATGAAAGTCACTACTTTGACGGACTCACACCACTGAACCCACCTACACTGTGTCCAAAGAAAACAAGATTCCATATTGAAATTGAACGGCGTGACCTTGATACGAGTGAGCGGCAGCCGTGCGCGAGCGAGGCGGCTAAAACAACTCTACGGGCTAGAGCGGGACGGGTATACCGGCGCGCGCGCACACCGCAACGTGGTTACCACGCGGCGCCACTGTCAAACGGTTTTGAGGTTATGTTCACGCCATTTTGAAACGTGTGATTGTTGCAAATAAAAATATGGACAATTATGGTTATGTTGAAAGAAATGTAGTTAACTAGTTAGTAGTGTTAAACATGGTGTTATTGACATAGAATCGTACCCTCGTAAAAAAATTGACCGGGATTCGATTTATATAGAAAACATTTTTTTTATTCATTTACCTCCTAAACAAAAGTTTATGTTACTCAAGATTCAACACATCTCACATCATATTAATTTTAACTACACTTGTAATTGAGTTAAAATACCGATCTAATGTATCGATTTATTATTGATGTTTTTTTTTCAATACTTATTTCCAAGTCGGGATTATTGTTATCTCTGTCTGACAATCTTTGACTTTACGTATTATTGTAATTACATAGCCAGAATCATTGATCTATTGTTACTAATGTATGGAACTGACATAACGAACAAATTTTGTGCTCCATTATTTGATGCCACTGTCATCAACTCGTAGTACAAATCATAATTCGAAACTAAAGTTTTCAAAGAAAACGTCACAATCTTGTCGTCGTTTTTGCGACACATTTTTTGCTTGCCATAGCTACTCTATACGTACCTAGTAGTAACAACTCAATGGCCAGAATGCTTAACACTTTCCGTGACAGTGAACGGCTATAGCCGTAAAACAGTACAAATTCTATTGTGTCTGAGTAACAGTACAAATTCTATTCTATTGTGTATTAATTGACATCCCACTGACATTTTTATTTCATCTTTATATTGATTTTATTAATATTAATTTATAATTCTCATTTTATTTATTGTTAAATGAATGTTACAAATACATTTAATTTGCATGTCATAATTTATTGGCTGAATATGAGATTCTTTGTGAAAAACTTAACATCTTTGTATACCATGTTTAATGCAAATAAATATTTCTTTCTTTCTTTCTGGGATACCGCCCCGGAAAGTGTTAAATCACCGTTCCACCAACCCGTCCTTTGGTATTTGTCGTGGTTAATAAATAAACTATATCAAGACAATAAATTGGGACATTATTATTGAATACATTAGCGAAATACAAAACCTTGGCTGTTCGCGGATAATGTAAACGATTTTGAATAAATTTATCTTAAAACCAGTTGAAAATACTTCCTTAATTAATAAATGTCAGACTGATTTTTATTAAAACGCAGGTTCAGTAGGCTAGGGAAAAAGCACCAAGTTGTGATTGAATTCAATCCGAATGTTACTAAAAAAAAGGCGTGTTATACACTATTTATAACTCAAGAACGGCTGAACCGATTTGTCTAAAAATTATTGGGGAGGTAGCTTATAACTTTTTATCATAACTTTTTTAATTCATCATTTCAATTAAAGGTAAATAAATATAAAATGATAGTTTGAGAAACTAAGTGGTCAGTACGACTTAACTTGCTGAGGTCTTGAGACTTAATGATGAAGATATGACTAAAGGATAACTTCAATTGAATAATTTTTCTGCATTCCCAAGCGGTTGACTGGTAGAAAATGACCGTATGCATTAAGTCTGCCATTGTTCAACTCACAGTACAATTAAATAAATATTAAGTTAAAAAAAATACTTAATCACAGCAGTTTTTTATAATATTTGTGTGCAGATGATTTCTAAAATATAAATTTAAATCACTAAAAGCTTAAAAAATATTAAGCTAGTTAGGTTAAATATAAATCATACAACAAACTCAAAAACTAAGATCACAGAATATATAATAGTACTACATACAGAACGGCCACTCACCTCCCCTCCCTAGTCTGACTTACCTCACTATCGCGCCGGAATTAGGGATCTCATTAGGGGGTCGCCTAGCGGGCATGGCACGCGCATGTTTGCGACGTTAACGGAAGAACAAAGTTTTGTGTACGAGAGATGCCTACGTACTGTGCAGTGTACGGATGTCTTTCATCCTCGAGAAATTACTCCGATACAAGCTTTTTTCGTTTCCCAAAAGATGAGAGACAGTAAGTAACTTCATACAAAATATGCTACCTAAACTAACCTATTTTAACTATTCAGTTACAATGAACAACTTTAAAAACGTTAGCTAAAGGTAATATTCCTTAGAATTATGTGTAGTTAAGAAATTATAATTGTAATATTTATGTGATCAGTGAAATTAGGTGTTTCTATGGTAGATACTATCTTTTTATTTCTCCACGATACCACGTGAATATGACATTACGAAAATGAGTGCTTGTTGCGATGTATACTAAATTAAAGTAAATTACGTTAATTAAAAGAGCTATGACCGGTGTAACAGACTTTGTCAACCCTTATAGCACGCACACAAACGCAGCGTCTGTGCAACACGCCGTCTGTCAATGTATGGCCAAAATGAAAAGTTTCTTCCGAGTGTCCGGGGTGTGCTAAGATACCTTTTTTTATTTATATGGGTTTGCTCTTGACTCCAGACAAAGCCAAGTGCGACTAAGACGGAGTCGAAGATGGAACGAGCTTGCCCAGAAGAAGCCTGTTCACTCTGACTTTGAATAGATTCGGATTGTAGTCACTAGGAAACACTGACGCGGGCAGCGAGTTCCATTCCTTTCCAATACTTGATGAAAACTTACAAGCTACGTGCTTAATATGTGGTGATCTCTCTGTTTCTCCACTATACTGTGTTTTAATTGGCCCAAATAGGGGAAATATTCAGATTTACCGTTCCAAATTGTTACGCTTTAGTCATATTTTAACTATGCATCGGACTATTCGTGTCACAGAAATAAATAATTCTAAAAGCATTCTAGACTTTATCACCCGCATTTAATGCCAATAGTTAAATTGAATAGTTTGTGCTTTGTTCGTAGAAAGAGTTTACTGTTGAGTTCTGTGAAATAGTTAATTTGATTAAAGTTTTTTTTCACGGACGAAAAAGAAACTAATAGTTTTTGTACGAGTAACATTATAAAAAAGTGTAATTGTAATAAGACTAACAAAAAGAGTAACAGATCACAAAAAAACCAGAAGCTATTCGAAACATAGCATTCAATTATTAAAATTGTGTGGTGAACTATTGGGGAACGTGAAATCGACTATTCGACCAAATGAAGTCAACTATTCGGCAGTGAAACCGACTATTCGACACAGTGAAGTCAACTATTCGGCAGTGAAACCGACTATTCGCCGAAGTGAAGTGAACTATTCGTAATAGTGAAAAATACTATTCAACCGTTGGAGAATGTCATCTCAATAGTTGGTAACACCCGGGACATGACAGCCGGCGTCACGGCCCGACGGAAGGCGAAGGTCAGGCGTAGCTGGGCCAGGATTGAGCAGGATGGACAGGTAACCCATAGATAAATTTAAACTTAATGATTTTTATAATTGAAAAATATAAAAAGATACATAGATCCCTGACATAGTAAGTTGCCAATTCACTTGTGTTATGGGAATCGGAAACGTTTTTTCTGACTGATTGAATAATGCACAAATAGTAAAGAAGATACGTTTGATGAAATACAATAAATGATTAAACAAGGAAAAATGCCTGAATGGTATAGAAATCTAAGCTTAAACTGTAATAAATGCATATTTTGGGTTGAATTAATTGTGCAATAATGATGCGCTGGATTTAAAATGGGATTTCTAAATCAAGATTTACTAAAATGATGAATGATGCGGTTATTTTCAGCAATTATTTTAATGAATTGTTCAATAATATTTATTAAACGAAGATTTTTTAATCAATAAAAATATCAATCAATTTGCGGTTGTGGTTATTAATTATCTGTGATTTGGCCAATATTTATTAATTATAAAGACTCAATGTTTGCACATTAATATAGTTTAAATGACTTTAATAATTTCGAGTTAATAATATGCTAACCCTCTTATTCATAAAAAAACGCAAACAGTGTAATAAACCTCTGTTTTAACTATTACACTGTTATGTCTCATTCTTTTGGCGCTGTTATCATTTAACAGAAAGTGACAAAACAGTGTAATAGCTAAAATAGGTTTATTAGACCGTTTGAGTTATTATGAATAAGGGTGTAAGTGCAAATAATAAAACAGTTCCTTACAATTTTTTCGCTTTTTAACCGACCTAAAAAACGAGGTTCTCAGTTTGATCTGTATGTTTGTCCGCATATATCTCGCGTTTGGATTAACCGATTTTGATGCGGTTTTGAGATTAATATTTGTTACATTTAGGAGAAAGTTTTTCATCTACTACACATTTAAAGGCTTTAATTAAATCAAACACCTTTTATCATATTTAAAGAACATGCCAATCTATGGCATTTTAAATTGAACATCTATATTTTCTATTGTTATCTTTTATTTAAAAACTTTATTGCACAAATAAAAGTGTACAAAAGGTGGACTTATTGCTAAAATCATTCTATGATATATGGTATGTATTCTATTATCTTTTCTATGGTATAACCATTACGCGTAGTTATTTATAAATACGTGGCATTGGCAATGAAAAATAAGTGCTATATTGTAATTTGCAAACATGTAATAATGACATGTTTCTGTGTAAACTGCTTTGGTGTTATATTATTTTATGTGCGTCAGGTGTTTATAAAATTTAGAGGTCGCATTTCTTTTTGCGATAGTTATTTGTAATCACATTTGTGTAACGCAAATGTTGTGTATTTCTGATAATGTTTATGCAGTTTTGTAACTGAAAGATTATCTTCCAAGGAGACAAAAAAAATGTTTTTCGGTTATTTTGTATGTTTGTAATCAGGAACAACTACTTAATGATTTCTTTGTTAAATTCAAATGTAAATCTTGATGCAGACTAAATAATTTACACATACTTCTGTATTCATATCTAATCCAGTTGGGTTGGGTATAGGAATGTACCAATTATTTTGTAAGTTATTATAAGGCAAGAGGAGGGAAACCTTCACACTATCTTCCCTTATTTGGAATGTTTGTGGAAAAATCTAAAATTTGATGATGAAGTTATTTATGTATTTAATAGTGTTTATAAAACCAAACCATTTCATTGTGGCAAGGAGGCTATTATGCTGGCTGCGTTTTCGCGTTGGACAGCTATGCTAATCCTTTGAGCTTTGATCCTAGGAACCAATGTTGTGTCACCACCTATTTAATCACCACCACCATTAAACCTTTAGACACCAGTTTCAATCAACCAATCAATAACACCCAAATCCCTGCCTTAAAAATCTCCTAACAAAGACTGTCAATAACGTCACCACTATCTTTTGTCTCCAGGCGTCAGATTTCACGGACATCGGCGACTGGCCGACGCTGAGCGCGGCGGTGGCCGGCGCCCGGTGCCACTCCACGCCGCCTCCGCAGGACGGGGACTCCTCGCACCATAACGGGAACGCGGTAAGATACTTATTTCTAAATCGAGAGATAAAGAGAGAGAGAGAAACAGATTGAGAGAGATAGAGACAGATTGAGAAAGAGAGTGAGAGAGGGGAAAATTTGATCTCACCTCAAATGAACTGAGAACTCCTCAAATCACAATGGCAAGCAGCAGCAAGCTCATACTGATAAGAAGGAGAGCTGCAGAATGGTAGAAGCCATATCAACTAATCAGCTTACTATCGCAAAAGACAGAGAGGTAATATACGGCTGCATTCACTCTCCTCGTCAATTCGGGAAAGAAGCTAAGCGACAGTCTGGGGGAATAAAATTGGCTGGTAGCCTTACTGGCGCATTAGACAAAGAGAGAGGTAAGATATACACGCTCATAGTATTCACTATGGGGCCGAGGATCTAAGAGCCAGGCTGTCTGATAGTCTCTCGCAACTAGCCGACGCTAGCCCAAAGTCATAATTTCTTAGTTTTGTATGGGAATCGTAAAGCGGTTAACAGGTTTCAACGGTGTTATGCAAATAGTTTCATATTTAAGTGGCTGTGACATACGGGTGGACAGACTTGACGAAACTATAAATAAATAAATAAATATGCGCCAGACAACACATCAATTGTCTGGTTTCGTGGTAAGGAATTTTCTTCCTTGTGTTACGAAGTGCCAGACAACGATTATGACGGGGGCGTCTCCCATAAATACTTAAATACATATAACATCCATGACTTAGGTACAACTGTTCGTGCTTATCACACAAACATTTGCCCCTTGCGGGATTCGAACCCGCGACGGCCGGCGTAATAGTCAGGAGCGCTAACCAATACACCAAACGCGTCGTCGAATAAGGGTTGCGATTTTTGTCATTCGGCCACGGAACCCTAAGAACTAATTAATTTAAAAAAACTACCGTTCTATTTCCAACTGACAGTGAGAAGAAACCTAACTAATCAGACCCTCATCTCTCCTTCAGGACCAAGAGCGACAACCATTAGAGGAGCACCACCATCAGCCTCAACCGAAGGCCGAGCGAGTGGAGCCGACGCTGAACCACCAGCCTCACGCGGAGAAACAGCACGATAAACACAATGACAAGTCCAAAGCTGCAGGTGAGAGATGTCTTGTAAACTTATTCGGCCTGATTCTAAACATGCAACAAATAAAATAAATATTTCTTTCTCTTAAAGAAATGAAAAGAGACTGCAATGATTTAGGTCAAACAGAACAGGTGTTAGTTGCACAGAAAAATTCAATTTTTTTGCGTAGTTTAGGACACCACTAAATTGTCTATGGTTTCCTTAATTTTCTTTGCAACTGACAATTGTTTATAGTCTATATCTCTATTTATAGAAGAGAAAGATAAATCTTCTTTATAAATCCTTATTTCTCTTGTTCACGCCATCACATGTGAACGGCTGGTTCGATTTTGCTAACCCTTTTTTTTATCTTTGTTACTGTCATGCGAAGAAGGTTTTTTTGAGTGAAAAAATTAACATCATTGCGCGATAATAAAAAAAAAAATTTTAGAGGGGCCATGGTTATGATGTTTGATTTGTATTTTTTGACGTGACAACGTCTTATAAATTGGTTTGCCCGGGTGACACTTCAAGAAACTGCGTTACGCTCCGCTCACGTTATGCGCTCACAATGAGAGCGAGTGAGAGGCACGCGTCCCTTCCACTCGGGCATGGTTAGCCCGCCTAAGAGCGAGAGAGACAGACATCAAAAGTCGTTGTCACGTAAAACTTTCGCCCGTATACCGACTTTACAGGCAACCAATTTTTTTTTAACTTTAATGATTATAGTCCGCTTTTCTTTGTTTGGCGAATATTGTAAACAATCTTTTTATAACTTTTAAAATAAAATAATATCCATTAAAATAAATAAATTAACTATTCCATTTAAAAAGATCTATAATTTTCTATGTAGGCTGTAATTTGTGTTTATCTATTTTTATAATGTACCATTTCCTTAGAAAAGGAATTTCGATATAGTTTACAATATTCGTCAAGCAAAAAACGGACTAAAGCTGTCTTTTTTGTATCAAGACAAAATTGCTGATTTACATAAGGATGTTATATTTTTTTATTTCCTTCTAATTCCTATTCAATTATTTTCAGGCCCAGGCAAAGGCAAGCAGTCGGGCAAACACAAGTGGGGTGCCGCTTGACATCGACGTAAAGGCGGCTCGCCCCGGGAAACACGCGCCTCACC
>OY757281.1:3217141-3401593 GCA_963584085.1 Pyrausta aurata
GAGAAGTACTACTAAGGTATCATGGAGAAGTACTACTAAGGTACCATGAGAAGCACTACTGAGGTACGATGAAAACTACTTCTAAGACCATGAAAAGCACGGAGGTATGAAATAACTTGACTGGGCTGAATTAGTTGGTATATTTCTAGAAAATAAGGGTAATTGCATCTTGTTTTAAGAGACGCGGAGATCTGAAATAGGCATGGTACGGTGGGAGGGATACTTGTTATTTTTCGAAATAACTAGGTAATACCGGTAGCCATATTTTTGTTAGTTTATTTTTCAAAATTAACACTATACGTTACTTTTTCAAATTTACTCTCAAATGAGCATCTGTTTGTCAGCAGGGTTCTCATGTATTGATTGTGTCTCTAACGACCTCCTTCTCTTCCCAGCTCCGCGCGGCAGGCCAGGGCGTCGTGGGCGCCGGGCTCGTGGTGCAGTACGGCCTGGGCGCCCCCATCCAGGCGCCGCTAGCGCAGGCCTTCTACTACGGCGCGGCGCAGGCCACGCAGGCGCCCTACGGGATGGGGCTCGACCACGCCACGCTCAAGGAGCTCATCAAGAAGCAGATGTGAGTGTCGGCCAGAGGCCTAGTGGCCAGTGGCCCGTGTCATGGCTCAGTGGCTAGTGGCCCCTGGCCTGTGCCTTCATGGTGGCCTAGTGGGCCAGGATCTAGTGTCTAAATGATGACCCGGGGTCTAGTGTCTAAATGATGGCCCGGGGCCTAGTGTCTAAATGATGGCCCAGTAGCCTGGGGCCTAGTGTCTAAATGATGACTTGGGGCCAAGTGTCTCAATGAGGGCCCAGTGGCCCGGGGCCTAATGTCTAAATGTTGGCCCAGTGGCCCACGACCTAGTGTCTAACTGATGGCCCGAGGCCTAGTGTCTTAATGATGGCCCGGGTCCTAGTGTCTAAATGATGGCCCATTGGCCCGGGGCCTAGTGTCTAAATGATAGCCCAGTAGCCCGGGGCCTGGTGTCTAAATGATGGCCCAGTGACCTGGGGACAAGTGTATAAATGATTGCCCAGTGGCCTGGGGACTAGTGTCTAAATGATGGCCCGGGCTCTAGTGTCTAAATGATGGCCCGGTCGTTTCCTAAAGATCTATTGATGACCTACAGTTTAGTGTTTCAACTTAATCTAAGTTGAGCTCAAACGTCAATTAAACCCTTATTTAAATCACTCACTTCACTCTTCAAGTATCTAATACTTTTTTTTTCTCTCCACAGCGAATACTACTTCAGCCCCGACAACCTGGCGCGCGACTTCTTCCTCCGGCGCAAGATGGCGGCCGACGGCACCATCCCCGTCACCCTCATAGCGTCCTTCCACCGCGTGCGCGCGCTCACGGCGGACGTGCAGCTCGTGCTGGACGCGATCAACGACTCCGACAAGCTGCAGCTCATCGCCGGGTTCAAGGTGACAGGCTTCAGTACTTGTAGAGCCACCTCGCCCGAACTAGCGTCCTTCCGCCGCGTGCGCGCGCTCACGGCGGACGTGCAGCTCGTGCTGGACGCGATCAACGACTCCGACAAGCTGCAGCTCATCGCCGGGTTCAAGGTGACAGGCTTCAGTACTTGTAGAGCCACCTCGCCCGAACTAGCGTCCTTCCGCCGCGTGCGCGCGCTCACGGCGGACGTGCAGCTCGTGCTGGACGCGATCAACGACTCCGACAAGCTGCAGCTCATCGCCGGGTTCAAGGTGACAGGCTTCAGTACTTGTAGAGCCACCTCGCCCGAACTAGCGTCCTTCCGCCGCGTGCGCGCGCTCACGGCGGACGTGCAGCTCGTGCTGGACGCGATCAACGACTCCGACAAGCTGCAGCTCATCGCCGGGTTCAAGGTGACAGGCTTCAGTACTTGTAGAGCCACCTCGCCCGAACTAGCGTCCTTCCGCCGCGTGCGCGCGCTCACGGCGGACGTGCAGCTCGTGCTGGACGCGATCAACGACTCCGACAAGCTGCAGCTCATCGCCGGGTTCAAGGTGACAGGCTTCAGTACTTGTAGAGCCACCTCGCCCGAACTAGCGTCCTTCCGCCGCGTGCGCGCGCTCACGGCGGACGTGCAGCTCGTGCTGGACGCGATCAACGACTCCGACAAGCTGCAGCTCATCGCCGGGTTCAAGGTGACAGGCTTCAGTACTTGTAGAGCCACCTCGCCCGAACTAGCGTCCTTCCGCCGCGTGCGCGCGCTCACGGCGGACGTGCAGCTCGTGCTGGACGCGATCAACGACTCCGACAAGCTGCAGCTCATCGCCGGGTTCAAGGTGACAGGCTTCAGTACTTGTAGAGCCACCTCGCCCGAACTAGCGTCCTTCCGCCGCGTGCGCGCGCTCACGGCGGACGTGCAGCTCGTGCTGGACGCGATCAACGACTCCGACAAGCTGCAGCTCATCGCCGGGTTCAAGGTGACAGGCTTCAGTACTTGTAGAGCCACCTCGCCCGAACTAGCGTCCTTCCGCCGCGTGCGCGCGCTCACGGCGGACGTGCAGCTCGTGCTGGACGCGATCAACGACTCCGACAAGCTGCAGCTCATCGCCGGGTTCAAGGTGACAGGCTTCAGTACTTGTAGAGCCACCTCGCCCGAACTAGCGTCCTTCCACCGCGTGCGCGTCTTAACCCTTTAGGGCACGTGGGGCTCCTTAACCCTTTAAGACACGAAGGTCCCGCTGAACTAACGTCCTTTCACTGCGTGCGTGTTTTAAGGTAACCCAGACGCAAGGAAGCCCCTTAACCCTTAAAGACACGAGAGGCCACTTCACCCTTTAAAGCGCGAGGGACCACCTCGCCGAACTAACGGCTTTTCTCTGTCTAGCTAGGGAACCCTCTTATACAGTGTTTCTGGTAACCGATGTCTGACCTATTAGTGCGCAGTAATATGATAAATTTTATCGACAAATTCACTGTAAAAAAACACTTCTATATACAAAAAAATGTATCAAAAACACAAATTCAAATTAAAAAAAAACGTAACACGAATCGTTAACAATTTACGTCCTTAAATAAATCCAGCATATTTGTCAAATATCTTTCTCCACACAAAAAATATTACTTATTAATACATGAATTCTTTTCACACCAGGTGCGAACAGCATTCGAGCCGACAAAATGGCCTATACTCGACATCACCAACTTGGACGACGGCGGTGCCGAAAAGAAGGCGAAAGCCGAAGCCGAACATGAGGCTATAAACTCAGACGAGGCCGAAAAGACCTCACACGAGGTTGAAAAGACCTCACACGAGGTCGAAAAGCCCTCGCACGAGGTCGAAAATGCCGAACAGCCGAAATCTAAATCGCCGGATTTGGAGACAAATTCGGTTGAGGAAGTTAAAAATGATGAAGTTAAAGAAGTTAGCGTAAATGAAGCGCCAAGTATAGAGAAGGGAGAAAGCATAGAGAAGAAAGAAGAGGTTAAGATGACGACTAGTGAGAAAGCAGAGGCAGAGGTGAGTTTTAGTTAAAGTTATAATAAATCTCACATTCGAGCGACACGCTCACGTCACGCTACGTGACAGCAGCGGATGCGGATAATTTGATACATAAAAAAACCGGCTAAGTGCGAGTCGGATCCGCGCACAAAGGGTTCCGTGCCACCCTTTAAGGAATACGGGGTCTACTAACTTCCACTTAACGAGAATAAATAAAAAAATCAGGAAAATACCTTTGTTTTTCATAGTGTTTGTATGAAATACACGCTTATAGTTGCGGTTTATGAAAATGTGCTAAATCTCAAAAACTAACAGTTTGATCTCGTTCTAACCAATTTTCGTTGAAAGTTTTTGTTAAGATCTGCACCATGTATATTTTTCAAAATTTTTACATTCTTAGTTTAAAAGTTAGATGTGGGGGGGGGGGGGGGACGACACACACGCTTATTTTACCACTTTGGGATTTGGGAGCGTCTAGCTCTCAATTGTTAGATTTTCTTAAAAAATGGTTTTAGGAACCTCAAAGCGCCGCTGCTGCCATTTATGTATGAAATTATGCGGTGCTAAAGTCGCCCAAATGTTTCACTCTAAACCTCTCTCTTTCTTCACAGGAAACAAAGCCAGACCCAGTAGTGCCAGCACCAGCCCAACCGGAAACGGAAGACGGCCAGGACAAGATAAACACAAGCGATGACCCACCTCTTCAATCGGAGGCGAGCGATGAAAAGCCGGGGGAGAAGCGGTGAGTGACATACATGCAGGGGAAACTTCATCATCATTATCAGCCAAAGGACGTCCACTGCTGAACATAGACCTCCCCAACGGTTTTCCACAGCGATCGGTTGTGAGCGGTCTGCATCCAGTGTGATCCTGCGATCTTTACAAGGTCGTCTGTCCATCTTGTAGGTGGACGTCCTAAGCTGCGCTTTTGGTCGAAGGGTCGCCAATCTAGAACTTTTCTACCCCAACGGCCATCAGTTCTTCGCGCTATGTGCCCTGCCCATTGCCACTTGAGCTCACTGATTCGTAGGGTTATGTCCGTTACCTTAGTTCTTTAACGTATCTCCTCGCTAAGAAAAACTTACTATAAGAATCCTAGACTGAGTACCAGTGTACTTATAAACCAACTAGCTTTTGCCCGCGACTTCGTCCGCGTGGAATAGTGACTTCTTTCTCCCGTTTTTTACACATTTACCACTATATCTTTGCTCCTATTGGTCGTAGCGTGATGTTATATAGCCTATAGCCTTCCTCGATAACTGGACTATCCAACACAAAAAGAATTATTCAATTCGAACCAGTAGTTTCGGAGATTAGCGCGTTCAAACAAACAAACAAACAAACAAACAAATTCTTCAGCTTTATAATATTAGTATAGATGTACTTTTATATAAACCAATGTACTTTTATATAAACCAATGTACTTTTATGCTAAATAAATTTATCTTATCTTAGTATTAAACACTCGCTTCTATTGCTTAATGTTTATCGATAAATGTGCAGTGTTCAGTGCAACACTACGCTAAACATAAAGCCTGTGAGTGTGAAAGAGAGATAAGTATGCGCTGTCGCAGTTCCACGTTTTAATGTCGCAAAGAAACCCAGTGTTTAATACTACTATAACAACTAACACTACCTACCTGAAACGCCCTACCGCGGAATCAAACTTGTTCTTTGTCTAAGCCACTTAATCGTTGGCAATGCCTGTTGAAGTATGCAGTACAGTCCTTTTCTTTTTGTTTGTCGAATACTATAAACAATCTTTTTATAACTTTAAAAATGACATCAGTGAATAAAATTAATCAATAAGTAAAGTAAAGTTAGCTTGTAAGCATCCCACTGCTGGGCAAAGGCCGTATCAACTATTTAATTTCAAACGATCTGTTCAACTATGAAATACCTATTATATAGGGGGTGAATGGTATTCAAAATGAATCATTTCTTTAAATTAACTGGAGGGTTCCGTACCAGCTTTCACTGAGATAGACACAGCCCAAGTAACGCAATATTTTTTGACGGCAAATACAACTTTGTTTTCCATAGTGTTTGTATGAAGAAAAAAGTTACATTTACGGCTATTCAGTATGTGCTATATCTAAAAACTACCAGTTCTATCTCGTTCAAACCAGACAGACTTGACGAAACTATTCCATACAACATTACAGCGGTCTCCTTCTTTTTTAAAAAAAAATATTTATCGGATTGACAAAATTACAAGAGAATATTAGGGTCAGGAAATATTAACATCTAAAAACCACAGAGGTTTGTCGTGGCGCTATGAGATAAGTTTACGTTAGTAAGAAAAGAAACAGTAGGCCATAAATGGGTGATGAGTAGATCGGTAATACAGTAAAACATTTCAAAAAACATAGTTTTGTGTATTGGTTAGCGCTCCTGACTATTACGCCGGCCGTCGCGGGTTTGAATCCCGCAAGGGGCAAATGTTTGTGTGATCAGCACGAACATTTGTACCTAAGTCGTTGATGTTATATGTATTTAAGTATTTATGGGAGACGCCCCCGTCATAATCGTTGTCTGGTACTTTGTAACACAAGGAAGAAAATTCCTTACCACGAAACCAGACAATTGGTGTGTTGTCTGGCGCATATTCATTTAATTTAGATTTCTGATCAGTACTGAGAGAGAGAATAATATTCTTACCTCGTTGTTCGTATTATTGAAGCTAAATCTTCATTGGTACAGTAAACCGGGGTGATATAGCCGCGACTTAACCGAACTGCTTGCGTGAATACGCTTTGTGGATCATAAAAGTCGCTACATTTTTTTTTTATATAATTTGTGGCACATTTTAGCTAACTAAACCTTAGATTAAGACACATAAATAATAACGCAGCTACAAATAATTGTTAATTTGAGATATTACCGACTACTATTGTAACCAGCAAGCTTAGAGTGTAAAAAGTATGGACTAACGGCCTGTTTCATAATGCCTAAAAAGTTCTGGTTGGTATTATCTGTCTAATACCTCTATAGTTAAAAGTTAAGTTAAGCCTGTAAGCATCCCACTGCTGGGCAAAGGCCTTACCTCAAATGAGAGGTAGTATGAACCATACTCCACCACGCGGGCTCAGTGCGGATCGGCGGAGGGGTGTTTGCAAGGCAAGCGACCAACCTCGCTGTCAGATTTTATCAAGCCGCCCATAGGGCCTCTGATTAGGCTTAACGACTAATACCAATCGATATTAGCCGGGATCAACGGCTTAACGTGCCTTCCGAAGCACGGATATGCTCGTGATATACGTCACTTATACGGTCGGAATAGTCACCCATCCAAACACCGACCGCGCCGTAAGTTGCCTAAATTCGGTATCTACTACCAAAGCGCTGCCACCACTGCGCTACGAGCACCTCTGTAGTTACATGTTAAAACATGTGCTATTATTATCAACTTGCTAATTTCCATCTGGTTTGCCCGGCAGGCGCAGAAAACAGATGGTGGGGATATTCCCGCTGGCGACCATGGGTGGTCCCCTCGTGGCGCCGGTGTCCAGCTTGCTGAAGGCTGTTCCTCCGCCGCCATTGCCTAGGTGAGTTACAACTTCCTCCTTTGGGACAATGAGCAGTCTTGTCATGAGATGTTTATATCATCGAGAGATGGCGCTAGCGTCACTTTAGGAACTAACTTTTTAAACTTCATTTAAGTTTTATAACAGAGGGTAATTGCTTTTTCGCCAATGTAAATATTCAACAGTACAACAATATTAATGTGAACCTTTAGTACATAAAGGACATAATAATGCCAAAAAATAATTAGGCTAATATGACTTATGGATTATAAGTCATTAACGCATTTTACAATATTTAATTACGCACTTTTTTTTCTTTGTCTATGGTTTTCCGCCGACGTGAAAAAAAATGTTCCTAAAGTGACCCCTAACGCCATCTAGTGTTAGCTGTGAAACGATGAAAGAAAACTGCTCATTCTACTGTCAAAAAGGAACCAATCGTAAACTGCACCGGTGACGATAATCAACTTTTTCAATTCTACTATTCCAAATAGTTGCGGTGCGACTGTGGTTCAGTTCAACTTTATATATCGATGATTAGCCGATTCATATTCTACTAATGTTTTGACGTCTAGGTCGACTAAACCGCAACTGAGGAAGAACCCACAGATTAGTAAGAGTATGTCTAAAAACTGCATGACTTAAGTTTGGTAAAATGAATATCAGAACACCATTTGGTGTCGTATTCGAGCGTTACTGTAACCGAACTGCTGCTAAAACTAAAACTAAAGACGAACGACTCATGTTGTAAATAGCGGAATTGCGGGGCTGGTGGAATCCCATCACGGCCATTATTCTTAATTGAGATTGGCCATCGGCGCGGGACATGGTTTATAGTGCTCAAGTGCGCAATACACAAGTAAATAAAATGAAATAAAATAACCTTTATTTCAGGCATCTTGGCCCACAAATTCCACATATACAAATTCAGATAAGACATAAAAATTAAAAAATAATAATTAATTAATTAAATAAATTACATTTAAAATTATATCAAATTACATTAAAATTAAATAATATAAAAATAAACAAGTGCACTCTCTGTTCCTTCTGAGGGTAGTGTGGGTAGTGTGTATTGTGTACACTTCTGGGCACTATAATATCTTCTGTGTACCTGGCCTACCTCTGTTGAGACGAAACGCCATTACCGAAAATCGGTAAGAGAAGACAAAAATATGGACATTTGAATATTCAAAATTTAAATGACCACCGTCAAAGGTATTCACTAGTAATAGTAGTTCAATTCAAAAAACAGAAACACTAAACTATTTGTTAACATTTTTAATATCTACTTATTTGTGGTGAGAAATAAATTCATTATTTATTTATTTAAATGATTATTTGTTCCAGAATGTTCCGCACCGGCCGCTTGGCTGCGCCGACGCCGCATGACCATCTGAACCCTGATGTCCCGGAGTTTGTGCCTCTATCACGTAGACAAGGTAATCAGTTTAACAAAATAATAATACTACATAACTTATTGAGCTTTATTTATGGTAGTCATACTTGTCATACTATCATACTTTAAATCTATCAGTGGAGACATGTAAATGGCCTTCGTTTTAATTATGATTTAATTCAATCTATTTCTAGCTGTAAGTCTTCCGAAAAATGTAAAATAAAATAAATAAAATAGTCTCTTGTTTAACTAAAGTGATAGGTACTGTTCCCTTCTTTTATCTCTTTGAATATGGCAAGGATGCAAAGTAACACCGTGTATACACCGTGCTTTTTTAACCGTCTTACAGCCGAAGGCCACTTAAAGTATCCAATAACTACATGTCATTCGTTAAATAGAACTTGGTTATTATTAAGATTTCAAAGCCTAAGACATTAAAGAAGATATCAGCACAATTTAGTACGAAACATCCTGTAACGAGCACTACGCGCGGGTCATTCACTCGGCTGTCTAGCACTACTGACCTAGTTTTACGCACGAATAGAAAGGGGCGAGGCGGTGGGCGTCACAAAGGATTGCGCTAGCGCATGATTGGTTAGAGATCCACGTGGACTGTCTTAGATTGGCTACGGTGCGGAACGCGTGGAGGCGGCAAGGTCAAGGAATGCATTGTTGAAAACGTAAACATTATGAACAGAATGATACATTACGTAACATTACTATTAGATAATTTTTACACCAAAATTATGTGGAGTGTAATAAAAAAAAACATGTCCTAGAGGTTTATTAAGATGGTTACATTACGTGGGCTTCGGGTGTAAGACGGTTAAAAAAGCACGGTGTATGTCACCGTAAAATTGTAAATACCACTAGGTTATAATCTCTCTCGCGATATTGTAAACTATCGATAGATTGTGAACCTTTAAGTACTGCTTACAATACAACGCACTATCTTTCGTTACATTATAATCTATCGAAGTGAAACAATTAAATTACAATTTATCGCGCGGACACTCGCTTAAAATTGTCAACTGTCCGAAGGCTGCCCCCTGATTGGTCGGACTTACGGAAGGTCGTTTTATGTCCTTAAAGTTCAATCAATCAGTGCTCTAGGTGCGTTCCCTCGCAAGCTGTTTCACAATTTCGCGGTTTTACTTCGATAGATTGTATTTTATGCGATAAATTGTTATCAGTATGTTATTCAACACAATCTGTCGACAGTTTACAATATCGCGAGAGATATTATAATATAACGGTATTTACAATTTTACGGCGACATATACAACGTTCAGAGCTTTTTGTTTTGTCAATTAACATTTAAAATTTTCTTTAGATGTTACGCTTGAAAGAACGAGATATAATTGGCAATCTGAAAAGCACTTAACGCTCTTTACTCATATTTGTATTTCGTGTTTATCAAATGAGAATTAGGCCCTTCATGTCTAATTCTCATTTTTATGAAATAAAATGTAACGAAAGAGTAAATTATGTGAATCGTAAATAATAGAAAATAAAAATACGACGACATTATTTTTGTAAATTCATAAATTAATAACTTTAAATTTAAGTTTTATTATACAAAATATTTGCATGCTGTTGGCAATGACTAAATGGGCTGAACATTTAAAATAATTGTAAGAACATGATTAAATTTGTACCCTATTTAAATGCAAATAAATATTCTATTCTATTCTATTCTATATGGAGGCTGTAAGCTGTAAAACATCACACTGCGACGGGAGGGGAGGGGGCAAACACAAATCGTCGCGAGGGACCGATAGTCATAAAATAATAATATACAGCCATTGACAAAGACTTATAGGTAAACCGCTTCATTGAGACTTCGCCTGCGGGGTACAGGGGTGCGGGCGGAAAGACGAGAGCGGGGAATGTAAGGGGTACGGGCGGCGGTGATACACAAGAGACGAAATTTGCCGTGACAGTTCTTAAGATATGTGACGTCAGTGGTCACAATAGTGGTCGTCAGTGTCGACACTTTATAAACATTACATAACTGGAAAAAAATATTCGATTCAATACAATTACACCAATAAGAGTGAATTAATTCATTGTATCAGCTGTGGCAACCAGAGTCTGTGCTACTTTGGTTGCGTATGACAAGAAGGATGTCTGGTAGTTGCACAAAACATGGGAGAACATGTTACACCATATTACTATCCAAAATCGTGGATTTTGATCAATAAATAAAATGGAATTTTAAAATAAGATAGATTTTTTGGCAAAATTAAAAACTTCAAATAACATTCCCTGGTAACTTTTGCGACTGTTTTGTTTGAGTGTATTATCCAGTTCATATTCATATCTAGTTCATATTCCACTGAGTTTAGATCTATATTTTATTATATAATATTCGTATATATTTAGAGCATTTATTTAAACACTGTTATTTAACAGTGTTCAAACGGTGGACTTAATGCTAGAATGATGTAAAATAGAATTTAAAAAAAAAACACGACAAAAATACAGTAATATAGATTTTGTGTCTGAATATACTGCGACTCATCTTCAGACTTCAGTCAGACAGTATTCTCTTGTGTACTTCTGTCAAAGCGTCCGCAACTGTCAACAGATGCTATCGCTACCAGTGTAGCGAGCGTACTGAATTTTGAAAAGAATGTGCCTGCCGCCCGCACCTCTCACAAGCCCCGCTCTCGCCTCCCCCCGCGCCCCTGTACCCCGCAGGCGAGGTCTCAATTTCGCGGTTTACCTATAATTTTATAACCTCGCATATTCCGACGGTAGAGGCATCGAAATCGCCGTCGTTATCAACGGGGTAATAGAGACGCGACGTTACCGAACTGAACGCGTATATACGCGTATCGGATCATACGCGTCACTACATTTTTATTATTGTTCGAGTTTTATGCAAAATTAGCGGCCCTAGTGGCATGAAAATCGGTGTCCATTCTTTTTGCCATTTTGTTTAATGCTGTGAAGAGGTTTTCATTTATAAAACTTGCATATAATTTAAAGATTTTTTCTTAGAATAAGCATAGCTTATATTATCATCTCTGAGTTAGATGTCACTGACTAAAACAACACCCTGTATACGAGTAAGTAATAATTTGCATGTTTCATGTCAACAGAGGAACCTAGCGAGAAATCCGAGTTGGACGAGCGAGCTTCTGCCGGCAGCCCAGGCTCCGAAAGAAGCGGCAGCGATGTTTGGACTGAGGTATGGCTACTTAGTGTTATTATTATTATTATAGACCTGTGGCAATTTGTTTCTGGGTTTATCTATCTATACTAATATAATATTATAAAGCTGAAGAGTTTGTTTGTTTGTTTGTTTGTTTGAACGCGCTAATCTCCGAAATTACTGGTTCGAATTGAATATTTTTTTTTGTGTTGGATAGTCCGGTTATCGAGGAAGGCTATAGGCTATATAACATCACGCTACGACCAATAGGAGCAAAGATATAGTGGTAAATGTGTAAAAAACGGGAGAAAGAAGTCACTATTCCACGCGGACGAAGTCGCGGGCAAAAGCTAGTCTTGAATATACTCGGAAACAGCTTGGAGTGCGTGGGTGTATCCGCGCCGCCCGCACCCCGCTCTCGTCTCCCCCCGCGCTCCGCCGCCCCGCAGGCGAAATCTCAATGAAGCGATCTACCTATAGTTCGGTTCTGCTTGGTTCTAAGTCTTTGGAATAAGGGGGAATAGGTTAAAGTTGGATAATCTTTTAAGGTGCGGAATTTCACCTTGGTAACTTTTTTTTATTCAAAATGGGTTTGCCCTTGACCTGATTGGGTTTAGACAGAGTCGACGATGGAATTTGCCCAGAAGAAACATGTTCGCTCTGACTTTAAAAGTCTTCGGGTTATATTTCCTCGGGAAAACTTATGCGGGCAGAGAGTTCCACTCTTCAGCTGTGCGCATAAAGGACGACGAAAAGCTTTATGGTGATGCTGTTGACACCAATTGTCTTACACCAATTGTATTGGTTTCGAACTAAGGAATTTTCTTCTTTGTGCTCCGAATACCAGAAAACGATAATAACGGATATAAACAGCCATGATTTAGGCACAAATGTTCGTGCTCATCACTCAAACAATTGCCCCTTGCGGGATTCGAACCCGCGACCGCCGGCATAGTAATCAGGATTACTAACCACTACACCAAACGCGTCGTCTGACAACTACAAATATTTTTGAACAGGTCAAACGTCGCACAAAGGCGGGCTCCCGGGAGCGCAGCACAGCCGCGCCAGCTCAGGAACAAGAGGAGGAAGCTCGTGAGGAGCTGCATTTTCAGTTAGATGAAGAACTGGATCTGCCTCCTCCGAGGGTCAACACCTTCACTGACGCCTGGTAAGTGTCACAGCACTGTAACGACATCTCTTCTTCTCCTTTAGCAGTGTTTGCCTTAAAACTTCCTCTACGCTGTTCTGTCTTGTGTTTTTCGAAACCAGGTTGTGCCGGCTTGGTACTTTATGTCGTCAGACCATCTGACTGGAGGTCTCCCAATGCTCCTCTTCCCGATTCTGGGTCTCCACTCTAACACTAAATTAACGACATCTACCGACCGTCATTACGTATAGAAACACGCTGACTCAGCTTCACACGACTAGATGGCGCTGTAGTCGTTGTATGGAAACTAAAACGCGATATGTAAGATTTAGATTGGACCTGACTACATATAAACCAAGACGGTGAACATTGGACCTTGGTCCCAGGTCATAACAGGAAGTTGGTAGGAACTCAGTTGCGCCAAAGCACTATGACATTAAACAGTTTAACCGTAGCAACTTCTGAGCCACTACCCCGCTTGTCCTTTTATACATTCATTGACCACTCACACCGCATGGCGTGTGTTCGTCATGCCATAGATTATAAATTTGTACACCTTTTGTACAGTGCTATTTGTGCAATAGTTTTTAAATAAAATAAAAATAGATATTAATTTTTACATACATTGAATACACCAAACGCGTCGTCCAAAGCGTCGGTCAGCGTCGTTACTGCCAATGTCGCAGGCAGAGGTCGCGGGTTCGATCCCCGCACATTACAAACATTTGTGTGCATGAACATGTCTGTTTGTAGTGGTCTGGGTGTTTTCTATGTATAATATGTATGTATTTACAAAAAAAAAAAAGTATTTAAGTATGTTTATAACCGTTGTCTGGTTACCATAGTACAAGCTTTGCTTAGTTTGGGACCAGATGGCGCTGTGTGAAAAAAAAACAAATGTTACGATAGCTCAGGTGGGTAAGGCTGCCAGTCCACCGGAGCGGAGCGAGTCCTCGGAGAAAAAAAATGGAGAAATAATAACCAATAGATTGCATACAATATCCGCACCAAAGATCCTATTGGTTAATGATCCGCGGCCTCCGCTCCTGTGGACAAGAAGCCTTAGAGGCGTGTTGTATCTAATCTCGATGTGTCCAAACTTTTTTTCAATAAAATACCGAGCAAAGGTCTTCTTCCTCTTAAACTTAAGAGCTTCGCTCTTGTCGGTGGAGTAATTGCCATTATTTTCTTTTGTGTGCCTTTTCTTGACCTCCATATGACATCACATTTACTTTTTCCATTACTTGGTCGAAATAAGAAAGAAAGAAAGAAAGAAAAATCGTTTATTGGTAATAACTTCTCCTAGGTCTTCCTCTTCCCCTCTTTCCTTCCACTTTTCCTTCCATTATATTCTCCAAGAACCCGTCATGTCGTATCAGGTGTCATGTTGCCTCGTCTATTTTCTATTGTTTTCAAGATATTTCTTTCCTCATCTACTATCTTCAACAACGAGCAAAGATCGCACACCCAGTACGGTTACCATGAGTTTACGCCGGTTCTACTCGCTAGCGACGAAATTACTTTTTATATGGGAAATTTTAGTTCCGCAAGTGACCGCTAGGGGCGCCGTGCAATTTTCCATAGACTTTTTTTAAACCGCCGTAAACGCATGGTAACGGTACATATACTCATGTTTGATAAACTAACCCTAACTCCAGGTCAGACGAGGAGTCAGACATGGAGTTCACGGACCGCGACGTGGGCCGCCTGCTCATAGTGACGCAGACCGGCGCGCGCGCACCGAAGCATGATGGGCACGACCGGCAGGGGGACTGGAGCTCGCGCACCAAGATCACTCAGGACCTGGAGCAGGTATGTTGAAGATACCGGGGATGGGGACCTGGGGATTCCGTGCTAAATATAACTGAATGAGGCTGCCTATCCACCGGAGCGGAGAAACGGAGAAATATGAACCAATTGGATGTGGATCTCGGAGATTTTGTGCAATCCTATTGGTTAATAATTCTCCGTTTGTACGCCACGTGGCCTCGTTCCGCTCCGGTGGACTGGCAGCCTTAGGCTACGTTTCCACTGACCCGCGTCAGTCCGAACGCGAGCAAACCGAACCGTGAATTGGCCAATCACACTGTGTCCACCGACGGGGAGTGGATACGTGGAGCACTGTGATTGGCCAATTCACAGTCCGCTCCGCTCCTCTCCGCTCCTCGCCGCGTCAGTGGAAACGCAGCCTTAGGGGTCCAATTACTTCCACTTAGAGATAGTATTACAATATTTTGCTTAAAGCAAAAATGATTTTGTTTTTCGTTTTGTTCAAATCAATTCTCGTTGGAAGTGTTTGTATTTTGTATTTTATCAAAATTTTCACTTGGTTAGTTAAAAAATTAGAGAAATGAAAATCCTACTTAATATTATAGACACTAAAGTTTGTGAGGACGGATATCTGGATGTATGTTTGTTGTTCCTTCACGCAAATACTACTGAATAGATTTCGATGCAACTTTCCAAAACTTTGGCTTTTACAGTCGCGAGCACATCAGGTTACCCACTTTTGTTGCAAACTAGTCCTTATTACAACTGCATAAGATGCCGCAGTGATTACCTTGACGTGCTGTTGTCCGTACATAGGACACATAGGCTGTAATTAACAATGGTATTTTGTGAGATATGTTATTAAAGCAAGCTAACACGCGGGAAACTTCTATCAGATTATAAGATTATAAATGAATTATATATAATTATAGATAGTGCCATCCACGAAGGCGCGCCCCACTCTTTTTTTGAATGATAAAGGTGCGGGGTGCGGGGGGAGACACACGTGTCAGTTGCGAGCCGGCCGTCATTCAAATATTCAGACTCGTCACGAAAGTGGCTGTGCTTAAATTATTTTTAAAATGGCAAGGAAAACCCAGTATAAAATAAACCTGGTATAATCTACTGTCATTATTAAATTTATTGAAAGAATTATATTGGTAACTTAAACACCATAAACAATTTTAAATAAAAAAAGCATGTGGTAACTTATAATATTACCGGGATGTACTTTATCGGGGAAGGCAAGTAAAACATTACGATTCACGCGTATGAAGTCCCGGTGGACCGATGGTTCTCTTATAATAAAGTTTTTAATCATTTTTTTAAATGTTATAATACGTTCTTACGTATTTCGTTTACGTCAATAGTAAAAATGATGCTTGTACAGTTTAAAAATAATATATTACTTTTCTAGTAACTAACCATACCTACTTAAAACCATATCCAAGTAGAGCATCTTTCCCTTTGAGTGTATTTTTTGAAGTGTGCTTGTCATTCATTAGTCATTATGATGTTCCAAATTCAATTCAAAAGCTTGCACACATGTACTATAAACGATTTGGACGAGTGGTGGGGCGCGCCTTCGTGGATGGCACTATCTATATATTATTATTATTATAATTAACCATGTATTATTTGTCAAAACAGGTCATCACAGACGGCCTGAGACGCTACGAAGAAGATCTGTGGAACGACAATGAGTATCCATCGGTGAGTTTCACATGCTTTTGCTTTCTATAGTTTATGCTGTATTCGACACAACGGCTGACAATGTCTATATCTCTAATAACCTGGGTATCGAACCCTGGATGTTGTCTTTAATCAGTTATTAGACCATGGGCATAGACAATTTTTTGTTTACTATATTTTTTATTTCAAGTATTTTTTACGGGTATTAGGGCTGATTTTTAAAAACGTTAGATAAAACGTAACTGCCTGATAAATTATAAAGCAGCCGATTTTAAAACGTAATTTTCTTAAATATTTACTGACAAATAGGTGATGTTTTCACATGATTTTATTCCACAAATATTTTTTATCTGACTATTAAAAAATCCGACCTTAATATAATGTCACTGAATAATAAAAAAAAAAAGGCTTTACGTATGTAGTATCCACTAGTAATCCAGTGCAGTAACCAAAACTTATTAACACATGGTCAGATGCCGTAAGAATTGTATCCAATTCTTTGATTTACGTATTAATATTTTTAATTCTTCACCAGTCATACGGCAGTGGAAGCAACCAGTACCGCACAGTGTCCGTGATAAGTCGCGAACAGTTTGAAGCATCTGTTCCTAGCGAGAAGCATGCCAACCCGGCCGAACCACCGCCACCGCCTCCTCGTCCGCAGAAAGTAAGTCATTCACTCACTCATTCATTCACTCAATCATTTATATACTCATTCATTCACTCACTTATTTACACACTCATTCATTCACTCACTCATTTACACACTCATTCATTCACTCACTCACTCATTGAGTATGAAGCAACAAGTATAGCAGCAGTTTGAGCCCTGCTAAACAAAATTAATGATTTTTCTGTGAGAAAAAACACACATAATAGACCTAGACGTGCGCCCTCATAACGTAAAAGACAGGGTTCGATACCTTGTCTGAAACAGTTGCCTTTACAAGGGCAATTTATATTGACAACAATTTTACAGATTTTATCCATAATTTCTTAGGGCTTTTCGTAATTTCGTACTAAAAGAAATCGACGTTTTTGTGGGCGATTACGATTACGATCCGATAGAATTTCCAATTCATACACATTCTAAAACCCTAAAAAAATTGCCTACATTCATCTTGTTTGTCTATGTGCGCAGGCGGAATCCACAGACGGAGGCAAGTCCAAACGGCCGCGTCGCACGGCACGATTCTACGCGGCGAGCAAGGACCCGCACGCGACTGATGTCATGTGAGTATTGTCTATGATGGAGCGGTGTCACGGACTTTAGTTTGGGACCCATTGCCTTGGAAGTGTGGACCCATTGCCTTGGAAGTGTGTCACGGACTTTAGTTGGGGACCCATTGCCTTGGAAGTGTGTCAAGAACTTTAGTTTGGGGCCCATTGCCTTGGATGTGTGTCACGGACTTTAGTGTGGACCAATTGCCTTGGAAGTGTGGACCCATTGCCTTGGAAGTGTGGACCCATTGCCTTGGAAGTGTGGACCCATTGCCTTGGAAGCGTGTCACGGACTTTAGTTTGGGACACATTGCCTTGGAAGTGTGTCACGGACTTTAGTTTGGGACCCATTGCCTTGGAAGTGTGTCACGGACTTTAGTTTGGGACCCATTGCCTTGGAAGTGTGTCACGGACTTTAGTTTGGGACCCATTGCCTTGGAAGTGTGTCACGGACTTTAGTTTGGGACCCATTGCCTTGGAAGTGTGTCACGGACTTTAGTTTGGGACCCATTGCCTTGGAAGTGTGTCACGGACTTTAGTTTGGGACCCATTGCCTTAGAATGTTGGAATGTTCACACACAAATCTGATAGTTGAGTTGAAAAAATACTCAGGGAATAGGTAGTCATCATACTTCGAATATACAGCGTGTGCCCTGTAATAGAAGCAGAAATTTTAATCAATGATACTACAGAGTATACACACTTACCTTGATCTAGTCATAGTGCTCTAAAATGCTTTAACTCAGAAATATAGCAATCCGAAGTTATAATCCCTAATCAATGTATATTAAAATCGCTATCTCGTTGTAGTAAATAACAATGACAAGTTGTAATAAACATATTTATTTGCAATAAGTTTCACAGGAGTGATTAAAATGTTTGGTAGCTGAAATTCCAAATGAATCACTTCACCCCTTCTCTTCCCCAATGCATTATCAAAAACCGTCTAGTAATAGATATATAACGTTTCAGCTCGAGTAGAAAGAACAAGACGCGGCACAGCATCAACCCGCCGGTGGAACACCACGTCGGATGGATCATGGACGTTCGCGAGCATCGTCCGCGTACCCTCAGCACTGGGTGAGTGATCTAGTAAAAAAAGAAAGATAGATAGATAATAAATTTATTTATTAAGAACAATCACACACACTGACAAAATTTTGGGAGATTTGGGATTACATAGAGCATGGTATTCATACCCATTATCACCATAATTGTCGGCCGCAGTCAACCATTCACTCATTCACTCACTCGTTCATTCAGTTCAGTTCAATAACGATAGGTAAGAAAACTCAGCTATCCGCCTTGGCCGCTGCCTCGTCTGCAGAAGGTAAGTCGTTCACTCATTAGTTCGTTCGGTACTTCATTCATTCACTCTCGCCCGTTCAAGAACAGAAATCTGTTATCAAGAATAAAAACACTCGGCACTGGGCGTGTGATCTAGTGAATAAAGAAATAAAGACAAAATACATTTATTTATTTAGGACACCACACACAATTCAACACACCAACACTAATGTGTGATACTAGTATACAAGGATCCTTGTACATCTACCCATCATCTCCATAATTGTCAGCCGCAGTCAATCATTTACTCATTCACTCACTCGTTCCTTCGGTTTGAAGCTTCTATGTGTAGCGATAGACACGAAAACCCAACTAAACCGCCTTTGCCGCCGCCTCGTCTGCAGAAAATAATTCGTTCATTCATTAGTTCGTTTGGTACTTCATTTCATTCACTCTCGCCCGTGTAAGAACAGAAATCTGTTATCAAGAATGAAAATATCACTCATCACTGCGCGAGTGATTTACATACGGGATATAGACTATGTAGCAACATCTACCGCCGTCATTGCATATCATTTTTACACGACTAGATGGCGCTGTAGTCGCAGTATGGAGACTGAACCGCGATATGTAAGATTTAGATCGGACTCAACTACATATGAATAATCCACGACGGTGAAAATTTTATTATAAACTAGCGGACCCCCGGCCCCGTTCCGCCCCGGCCCTGGTATGAAAGAAAGTACTCTTAAATTTTATAATATTTCGCGCAATTTTCTATTTTTTTTCTTCTATTCGATCCTACTCCTGACAATAACAGACACAACAGAAAACGAATTAGGGAAATCGGCCCAGCCGTTCACGCGTGATGCCGTGACCAAGGGATTTTATGTATTAACACCCTTATTCATAAAAACGCAAACAGTTTCATAAACCTGTTGTAACTATTACACTGTTTTATCCACAGAACATAAAAAACGATTTTCTCGTTTTTTTATGTTCTGTGGTTTTATCTCATTCTTCCTTGGCGCTGTCATCATTTGACAGTGACAAAACAGTGTAATATCTAAAATAGGTTTATTTGACTGTTTGAATTATCATAAATAGGGGGGTAGAATTTTACCATGTAATAATACTTATTTTCCCCTCACCAGATCGTCTCTCGGCACGTCACCAACTCTAGGGTCTTCGTGCGGGTCCATGCCTCAATCGCTGCCGACCTTCCACCACCCGAGCCACGGGTTGCTCAGGGAGAACCACTTCACTCAGCAAGCGTACCACAAGTATCACTCGCGCTGTCTCAAAGGTAAGTAATCTATAATAATAGCCCCCCTTTTTTTTACGCGGGGGAAACGCTTTACGCATATCTTCTACCGTGAGGACGGCAATAGGTGATGTGGGACTCCCTTGACGAATGACAGAACATTCGTCAAGTATACCCACTAAAACCTCCGCGAGTTAAAATAACAGACATTTAAGTGACATTTGTATATTGAGTGTGGCATGGATATTAGTTTATCTGATAAATAATTTGAATAATTTGTGAATAACTTTTATCATGTATTATATTTTGCATGCCAGTGTCTGGTTAAAAGTGAGGGACCGCTTCTAATTCAACATCTGTTTGTGTAAGATAAGATAAGATGCATTTATTTACTCAAAACATGTGTAGTCATGTACATAACAGTTGTTTTTCAGTTGAAGTACCAACATGTCTTGCCTATAGCCGGCATGTAATTATTTAATTGACAACAAATACAATTTAATTTCAAATACAACAAAAAATGAGTTATGTCACAACAATAATTATCAAAATAAACTTATAATATAATGTACCACTTTTTATGCGAAATAAAAGAATTTGAATTTGAATTTAACTATTATTTGTAGAACGCAAGAAGCTCGGCATCGGGCAATCGCAAGAGATGAACACGCTGTTCCGCTTCTGGTCGTTCTTCCTCCGCGACCACTTCAACAGGACTATGTACAACGAATTCAGGTGAACTATGAACAATATTATTTTTTATAAATCGGACATACCGGAATACCGACAGCACGGTGGTTCAATTGGAAGAGCAGTTGGCCCGGTTAGCCAGAAAGATGCTGGTACGAGTCCCGCCCGTGCGCAATTTTTGGTTTCTTAATTCATCTTTTAGGAATAAAATATGACACTGTGAGTGTTAAAAAATATTCTAAACCATTGAATAGCGAAGCGTTATCATTTCCAAGTTGAATTTATTCTGTAAAGAATAACTACTTGGCCCGCTGTTGCATAAACAGACGGGTAGATGGCGCTAACGTCACGCAACGACGTATCCATAAGAGACCAAGAATTTCGCGCGGTCGTTCCGACAGCACGGTAGCTCAACTGGAAGAGCAGTTTATTTTATTTAAGATGCTGGTTCAGGTCCCGCCCGTGCGCAAATTTTGGTTTCTTATTTCATCTTTCTTTACCTCACATTTAAAGTAAGGCCTTTGCCCAGCAGTGGGAAAGCTTACAGGCTAAACTTAACTTAATTTCATCTTTTAGGAATAAAATATGACACTGTGAGTGTTAGAAATATTCTAAACTAGCAAGTGAATACTGTAATCTGTTTGTGTACTTTATAAATAAATAAATATCAACAATTTTTCTCTAACAGGACACTAGCAAACGAAGACGCAGCCGCCGGCTTCCGTTACGGTCTAGAATGCCTCTTCCGGTTCTATTCGTACGGGCTGGAGAGGAAGTTCCGTCCGGAATTGTACCAGCACTTCCAGCAGGAGACCATCGCCGATTATGAGAGAGGTGAGTGATATGATAAGATATAGAGATAAGATAAGATATTATAACAATAAAACACAATTTTACGGATTGATTTCGCGAACGTTTATTTTTATTTTATGCCTGACGTTTCGAATGCTTTACAGCATCCGTGGTCACAGGCAGACTAAGGCGTTATTTGTCATTACATAGTTATGAAAAATACCTATCTAGTTATGAAAAATTAAATTAAACTACCGTCACTCATTAATATTAATTGATGTTCCTATCCACGCAGAAAGAGCTTACAGTGTCTTGAGATCATGCAGTATGAGATGTTGGTTGTGTCTTCAAAAGAATAGGATCCCATGCCGGTGGAACTTTCCAACCATCTTCTCTATTAAAATTAGGGTATTTTCTTATTTCTATGGCCTCACGTAGCATGCGAGGAACAAAACGCCGTTCTTTCGCGAGTACCTTAGGTTGGTCAAAACGTATGAAGTGGTTAGGTTTATCCAAGGCATGTTCACATACTGCAGATTATTTAGTTGATTATTTATTTATTAGTTATTTGCATAAGAACCCGGTATTTTCGGGCTATGAAGAAAACTCATGAGCAAAAACTTCACACTGCTGAAATGCGCATGATCCAATGGCCGGGAGGAGTTACAAATAAATAATAAATATGCGCCAGACAACACACCAATTGTCTGGTTTCGTTGTAAGGAATTCTCTTACTTGTGTTACGAAGTACCAGACAACGGTTATGACGGGGGCGTCTCCCATAAATACTGAATACACATAACATCCTTAGGTACAAATGTTCGTGCTCATCACACAAACATTTGCCCCTTGCGGAATTCGAACCCGCGACGGCCGGCGCGTAATAGTCAGGAGTGCTAACCAATACCACAGAATATATAATAGTACTACATACAGAACGGCCACTCACCTCCCCTCCCTAGTCTGACTTACCTCACTATCGCGCCGGAATTAGGGATCTCATTAGGGGGTCGCCTAGCAGGCATGGCACGCGCATGTTTGCGACGTTAACGGAAGAACAAAGTTTTGTGTACGAGAGATGCCTACGTACTGTGCAGTGTACGGGTGTCTTTCATCCTCGAGAAATTACTCCGATAGAAGCTTTTTTCGTTTCCCAAAAGATGAGAGACAGTAAGTAACTTCATACAAAATATGCTACCTTAACTAACCTATTTTAACTATTCAGTTACAGTGAACAACTTTAAAAACGATAGGTAAAGGTAACATTCCTTAGAATTATGTGTAGTTAAGAAATTATAATTGTAATATTTATGTGATCAGTGAAATTAGGTGTTTCTAAGGTAGATACTTTCTTTTTATTTCTCCACGATACCACGTGAATATGACATTACGAAAATGAGTGCTTGTTACGATGTATACTAAATTAAAGTAAATTACGTTGTTTAGGTATATGTTCAATTAAGTGAAAAGAGCTATGACCGGTGTAACAGACTTTGTCAACCCTTATAGCACGCACACAAACGCAGCGTCTGTGCAACACGCCGTCTGTCAATGTATGGCCAAAATGAAAAGTTTCTTCCGAGTGTCCGGGGTGTGCCAATACACCAAACGCGTCGTCACACCAAAAGAAAATCGTGTTAGTTAACACTATTTTTAACTCGAGAACGCCTGAACCGATTTGGCTGAAAATTGGTGGGGAGGTAGCTTAGAACAGGAGAAGGACATAGGATACTTTTTATCCCGTTCGACTGGGCCGGGGCTGGGGCGGGCCGGGGCGAAACAATGTTGCTTTTGCTTTCTTTGACATTCCGAGTTAACAAGTTTACTCCCGTAATTTAGGCCTCATATCTCTTATCCATAGAGATGCTGGGTTACGCAGTACGGGTAGATTATGTTTCTCATTGAGAGTCTATCTGGCAAAGATATTTTGTCTGTGTTGGATAAGTCTTTGAGAATACATTTTTGTTGCAAGAAAATAATTAGGCACTTTAATTTGAAGTTTCGATCTCTCTGCATGACCTAAAGGTTTGACTGGCAGAGAATGCTTTTAGCATTAAGTCCATCTTTGTACACCATGATTTGTGCAATAGTCTTGAAATAAAAAAATGAGTTTCCACTTCTTGTTTTGGAAACCAAATTTGTCTGTAAAACTGTCAATTATTAAAATTATATCTTATATATATAAAAGAAAGTCGTGTTAGTTACACCACTTATAACTTAAGAACGGCTGAACCGATTTAGCTGAAAATTGGCAGGGAGGTAGTTTAGAGCCAGGAAAAGGACATAGGATACTTTTTATCCCGTTAGACGGGGCCGGGGCTGGGGTGGGATGGGGCCGGGGCGAAACGGTGGGGAGGTAGCTTAGAACCAGGAGAAGGACATAGGATCCTTTTTATCCCGTTAAACGGGGCTGGGGCGGGACGGGGCCGGGGCGAAACAAAGTTCGCTGGGACCGCTATTATAATTATAAATAGTAAAATTATAATATATTCCATTATTATTGTCAATAAGATGTGTAGGAACAGAGAGTGCACTTGTGTATTTCGCACACATCTGGGCACTATAATATCTCCTGCGTACCTGGCCTATCACTGTTGAGAGGGGCCGCCATTACCGAAAATCGGTAGGAGAATCTTCTTCTTCTTCTTCTTCCTTGCCTGCTCCCTTTACTTGGGGTCGGCCCTCCTAGTTCGATGGCGCCAGGACATTCTGTCCTGTCGAAAATCGGTAGGAGAATATAAGGTCAAATTATTTTAAGTGATAATATTTTAACAGTGGCTTTGTGTACATCATAGAAACAGGATACTATAATTAATTTTTGGAAATCGAGATTTAAATTTTTATTATTTTCTTTAACATTGACAATATTATTATTTTTTATAACAGCACCCTGGCAATTTAAAAAGTTATCTACATCATCGTCATCGTCATCGGCTTCGTCTCTCTCAATTCAATGCCCAAACCGTTTTTTTCTCTAATCTAATCTAATTAATAAAAAAAATATTACCTTAGTCTTAAATTTTCTCTAAAACTAGCTCATAGAAACCCAAAGTGTTATCTACAAAAAATGATTAATTTATTGTGGTGAATCGGTCCTTTAAATATTATCACTTAAAACGAGGTGACCTTATATAACTTACTAGCTTTTTCCCGCGACTTCGTCCGCGTGGAATAGTGACTTCTTTCTCCCGTTTTTTACACATTTACCACTATATCTTTGCTCCTATTGGTCGTAGCGTGATGTTATATAGCCTATAGCCTTCCTCGATAACTGGACTATCCAACACAAAAAGAATTATTCAATTCGAACCAGTAGTTTAGGAGATTAGCGCGTTCAAACAAACAAACAAACAATCTCTTCAGCTTTATAATATTAGTATAGATTTTTTTGGCATTTCTTACTTATTTTTTTTTATCTCTGTCTACAGGCCAACTGTACGGGCTGGAGAAGTTCTGGGCGTTTCTCAAGTACTACAAGCACGCGTCTGCTCTCCAGGTGGAGCCGACACTGCGGGCTTACCTCGACAAGTTCCCTTCCATTGAGGACTTCCGCGTGCTCGAGGTATGTAAAATATTCGGCTGCCCGCCATAATATCAAGATGACACTTTTTTTTTATTTTACATTGTCGGTATTTTTTTTCTTTTTGGGCTCTCTGTCAACTTTTTTAATTTTGTCTGTCAACTGTCGTTTTGTGCAAAAACTCTTGCTGAACTACATTTTTTTTTCATTTATTTTTGACATAATTAAGTCATACATACATACATAATAATTCACCATGACTGCTACAGTGTAAATTTAATGTTTTTCCTCACAGTCGAAATGAAAAATAGTATGCTTAACTCGGGTGAAAGCACCTATTTCGCTCTCGAATTATTGGCGCTCTCACAAACATCTCGAGTGAAATGGGTCGCTTTCTGCCCTTGTATAACAATCTACTATTATTATCCTATATTTCATCACAGTTTAAACGTTCACTTACATATCACGTAATGTTGACTTTAAGTCAATCATCGTATGAAATGTAGATAGTAATGTTAAATGATGATAATAATTAGTAGATTGTTATACAAGGGGAGAAAGCGACCCATTTCACTCGAGATGTTTCTGGCGCTCGAACGAAGTGAGAGCGCCAATAATTCGAGAGTGTAATGGGTGCTTTCACCCGAGTTAAACATACTATTTTTCATTTCGACTGTGAGGAAAACATTAAATTTACAAAAATGGTTGTAGATGTCTTGGTGAGGTATTATGTAGTTCAGCGAGAAAGGAAAACTCAAGTTTTGAACAAAATTTGACAGTTGACAGTTGATTTACAGTACTAACAACACCTATCACGATTAGAAAGAATAACGACACAAATACAGAGTACAAAAAAACAGAAAATATCAACAGAGTACAAAAAAGCAGAAAATATCAAATAATTAAAATCTTTGTAAAGAATATCGATCGATTTTTTTCCACAGATAATAACAGAATCCAAAAATATTTTTTATTTTTTATAAAAGTTTTAACGGCTTTGGACGAATCCTTCCTGAAATGACACTGACAATATAAAATTTAAAAAAAATATCATCTTGGCATTATGGCGGGCAGCCAAATATTTTAATTGTTAATTGAATTAAAATTAGAAATTGTATATTTTTTTTATCAACGATTATACATAATACCTACACAATATGATTTTCAATTTATAGCTAAGCAAAAATGATTGTTATTTTAATAACATGATGTGACTCAATTAACTTTGGTCCAAGCTTTGACTGCAGGCCTTGACTCTATGTCATGTCAATTAAAAACTAAATTACTTTCCACCCTAGGGATGGATAAGCTATTTTCCACCCGGCTATCTACACAGGAAAGTTATATTTTCCGAACAGGAGAGATGAAAAATATATTTAAATTGTTTGATTGTACGCCTCTGTGGCAGGACACGGTTAGTTCTAAGCATGACATTTTATAAGACCCTTGTTGTATACCTGTGTTCCACAATACAGATTTATGATTATGATTATGAAAATCGGGAGGGAAAACTATTACTGCCCTAGTTTCGCTCGCGACTCAAGGTGGCGTCCGCTAACGTGTACACTACGCAAACAACTAGATGTCGCTGCTTCAATCCCATATAAATTCACGTTAACGCGCTCGATGCGTTTGATCGACTAAGTCTCGCTCCGACTCGCACTTCGGCCTCAGTTACTCTGTGAATAATGTACCATTATTTATACACGGTGTTACTTTGCATCCTTGCCATATTCACAGAGGTAGATATTACGGACACTGAACTCAAATTATTAAAAAAATTGTGACCTAATATTTAATTTTATCGACAATCTTTTACGCACACCATTAACTATCGTAGCGCATACACATCACTGTTGGCTGTTCATCGGAACAAAAGAGCCGCGGCGATCGCGTTCTCTTTCTAACACCAACAACGCGCCGGCTAGGCCACGCCCAATTGGTTTATTCCTATTGCGACTTTTGCACGTGCGAGAAAAAAATGATGTATTCCAATGTATGTGTACTGCAGAACCAAATTTTCCTAAAACTTATTGAGCTTTATTTATGGGAGTATCTTGTTTATCTAAAGTTATAGGTACTGTTCCCTTGTTTTATCTCTTTGAATATGGCAAGGATGCAAAGTGACACCGTGCATATTCCGTTCCCCAGCCCCAGCTGAACGAGCTGCTGGCGAGCTGCGGGTCGGCGGCGCCGGGGCGCGGCCCGCACGCGCGGCCCTACGACCGCCACCGCTCCGTCTCCGAGAGCGACCGCGCGCTGCGGCACGCGCACGGCAAGCACAACAAGCACAAGCACAAGTCAGTACCGCGTAGTGTACCGGCCCGCCGACAGGTGGCGCTGTGCAAAGATGCGACGATTATCCCGATAGGTGGCGCTGTATAAACAAACAACGATTATCCTGATAGGTGGCGTTCTACGAAGAAACGACGATTATCCCGATAGGTGGTGCTCTACGAAGATACGACATTTATCCCGATAGGTGGCGCTGTACGCAGAAACTACAACTATCCCGATAGGTGGCGCTCTACGAAAAAACGACGATTATCCCGATAGGTGGCGCTGTACAAAGAAACGACGATTTTCCCGATAGGTGGTGCTCCACGAAGATACGACATTTAATAACAGAATTGAAAATTACGGTTGTCTGATCCAGCGCAGCCGAATCTCCCCAATCATACAGGAGATTATCAAATTTTTCCTACTGATGTTTCATTTTCGTTACTCGTTTTAAAGCTAAGCTCCTTGCATAAACTTACATAAATTTTCAATGATTGTCATTGTGTGCGTTTTTTTTATATTTCTCAAACGAATTATATATCAAACCTTTCCCCACAGATGGTCTAACGCGGACAGCAACGTGAACGCGCGCGACAACCGCGGCCGCGCCGGCTCGTGCGGCGCGCAGAGCGTCGTAGCCGCCGCGCGCCCGAGACGTGAGTGTTGTCATTAATCATTCATTTATTCCTCACCATAATCCTTAGTTACAAACTACATGTTCAGTGTGCGCGCTGCGCCGGAGGTCCCGGGTCGGGCCAAAAATATGTACCTGAGTTTTTCTGTTCAGAAATTCTCAGGGTAGCCTGGAGTTTGAAAGTTGGCGGTGTATCACCCCCGTGCCTCGGAAAGCAAGTTGAGCCGTTGGTCCTGCGCCTGATCTCTCTCCGGTCGTGTCAGATTGCTGTCCCATCGGGCTATGAGAGTGAAAGGAATAGAGAGTGCACCTGTGTTTGCGCACACTAGTGCACTATAATATGTCCCGCGCATTCGGTTAGTCGTTGTGACTGGCCACCGTAGTCGAAATCGGCTACTTTACATAAAAGTAAAGTTAAGTTAGCCTGTAAGCATCCCACTGCTGGGCAAAGGCCTTACCTCAAGTATGAGGTCTGTCAGATTTTATCAAGCATTAGAAAAAAACATCAATATTTTCACCCCCAAGCTTTAAAGTGTAAATAAATTGGATTGTTTTTTTATTACAAAATTATTCTTTTTTTTTCTATTAGTAAGCATTGACAATGCAATCTACGGTTTTTATATTATAATTAAATAATCAACTTAAGCTAAGAATCAAACCTACGTCCATCGTTTACTGGACTTATATCTGAAACACTCAACCATAGTCGCTATACTAATAGATATCATTTAAAGTATATAATATTTTTTTTATTGCACTCCAATCAATACAGTATAAAATCTTAAACATCAGCTTGTACAATTTAGGTGGTCTTATTGCTTATAGCAATTTCTTCCAGACAACCTTCAGGTCAAGAAAAGTTTTTTTTAATTTTTTTATTGGACATTTCACACAGCGCCATCTGGTCCTAAACTAAGCAAAGCTTGTACTATGGTAACCAGACAACGGTTATAAACATACTTAAATACTTCTTTTTTTGTAAATACATACATATTATACATAGAAAACACCCAGACCACTACAAACAGACATGTCATGCACACAAAAGTTTAAAGTATTATGTTATTGACCACTGTTTTTTTTACACAGCCACGCCAAATCAGTGCCAGCAGCCAAACTAGAACCAACCGCAGCCGAAACGCATCGACCTCGCAGCGGGCTCGCAGCAAACGCACGTTAACCGTTCGTGCTTAAAAACTTAGTGCTAAACTGACTTGAAGAATTAAAAAAAATGCATTTTTTATAAATAAATTCGAAAAAAAAAGTTTAAATGCAAAAATATATGTGTAGCTATCAGTCTTTGTGTAAATGTTGGTACTTACAGTGAGATATAAGTGCTGATCGGACAGTTTTATGGGTGTGTTGTGTGTGGGATTGTATGAAGCGGTCCGGTTGAACACGGCTGGGTCTGCAGGCGTTAAAATATCGAGCCTAGGTGAGTTGTTTTGAATATTATTTAACCCTTACGACCTGTTTTGCAATGTCTTAATAAGTTAAAGGTATTGACCGGATAATTATTACGAAAAAGAAATCCTTTTTTAGTTATACCTCACCTATAGTAACCGGATTGAACTAAAACTGTGACAAAAACCTTATTTCAATAGCCGATGAGATATATTCGTCGAATAAAATACAATATGGCTATTTGAAAACGTCACCTATTTCTCAGCAATTATGTTAATGTCATGTTAAAATCGGTCGTTTTATACTTATGTTATTTGATAAGTTTTATCTGACGCTTGAAAAATGGGCCCTAAATTTAAGAAATATTTTTCTGAAAACCGCATCAAAATCGGTTCAGCCAAACATAATCGCGAACAAACACATACATGCAAGTTGTATTTTTATAATATTTGTATCTAAACATAAGTTGTCTTTGTTCCAGCTTGTACGCATCGACAATAAACGCTGCGCAATAGTCACCATGATTTAACTGTAACGTATAATATGACTTGTAACTGTTAGTTTAAGTATCATAAAAGCCACAACGGGCCTGACTTTAAATACGCAACGACTAAAAACTAATGTAAATGTCTCACTCTTTTTTAAACTAAATAAAAGAGACAGACTACAATGATTTAGTGACGTTAATCTAAACAGCTGTCAGTTGACATGAAGATGTCGCCACTAAATTGTCTATGAAATACATTTGTTTTGCGTAGTTTAGTGAAATCACAGAAACTACGCATCAAATGTATTTTTCTGTGCAACTAACTTCATTTGACATTTCAAAATCATTGTGATCTGTCTCTTTTATTTTATTTAGAAGAGAATGAGACAACTACTTTGGGTTAGTCGTTGCATATTTAGAAGCAGGCCCAGTAAGTACATCGTGTCTGAACTAGCCTCGATTGAGATTAACTCTTAGAATGTTAACGTTGTTTAAGAATAAATGTTATTTTACTGATAGAAAATTTTGACTTCATATATTCTGGAATTGACACCAATTTTTTAGAAATGTAATAGTAAATCTTCTTATTCCATAGAAAATATTGCATCTGATTTTCTCTCTGTTTTCTTTTTTCTTCTTCACGACTTTTTTATTTGAGGTTAGTTTAGACACAATGTGTTTATATATTTTTGACATTGTAACTTTCATGTTCAGTCATGTTTAGTTTCATCATATAATATATTTGTGAAAGAATAATTTTTAAGTTTTTTTTTTTGTTCGCCTAAGTAGCTAAAGACTTGGTCTTGGTGCTTGACGATTTTGCTTCTTCTGCCAATTGTAATAACGTTCAGATCTCTTCTTTTACGCCGAATTCACATTGGACTAGCAAACGAATAGTGCAACGAATTTCGGCTTCTAGAAGTAAAAGCTTCTCGACACATAGTGTATGGAATATGGAAGCGTTGTTCTAAAATTCGGTCTTAGCAAATTATAGGTAATTTGTAGTTAGCGATTATGCACTTAAATGCTCGATTCTTAAAGTTTTGCTTTCATTGTAAATATCTAAGGCGAGTTCACTTGTCTGGGAGCTACGCGTCCAGTGTGAGCCGGCCCTTATACTTTAGATATCGAAATCGTAGACATGTACAGATGTTGATATTTTTTTCTGGTAGACGAATTGATATTAGTGAGGACTTAATTGTTCAAAAATGTATAAAATCGTCAGAAAGACTGGCTATCTGCATGTTAAAATAAAATGTAAAGATAATGCGTTTGGTGTATAAAAAAAATACTTGTGGTTTTTGGTCTCTGTGTGGGCAATTTTTATTTCGTTTTTCAGCAGACCTCTAAAGACTAGGAACTTGAAACCATTAATATAACTGTTAGAGTTGATAGTTTAAATGTAAAATCAGGTAAAAAATTGCCTCTGAAGATACGCGTCATCGTTGCCTTAGTAGAATCAGCGTAGGTAACATAAATACAGCAGCTATGTCTTCGGGGGCTGTTTTAAATAGTAACAACTTCTCTCTTTTTTGGTCTGCATACAAATACTGCCACTTGGATTATTATGACACAACTGAGCACACAATTTTCTAGTATTTACTCCGGGTTTTGAATGTTCTACCGTTCCGGAGATTGTTATCTCGATCTCTTGATAGCATTATGATATTAATGAAGTATGGACTTAGACATAGTCTATGACTTCTATCGGATATCGCTACAGATGTATGCTTGTACTTATTTGTCCTAATTCGTTGTTTTTAGGTCCGAATACTATAAAGTGGGATAAAATATGGCAATAAAATTGTACAGTAATCAAAAGGTAAATTTAGTATCCTTCATACGGATGAAATCGTTGATGTGTACTTAGACGATGTATCGTCCTGCGCTGGATCACATCAAGAACACCTGTAATCTCTGGAACTGTCAAACATTTAAACCAATCGATCAGCATCAATCGAGTGTTCAATTAATATAATCATCGTTCTCGACACCTGATTGACGTTGGCAGCGGTTCGTGTATAATGTACTAACTTGCTCAATGGTTTTATGTACGAGAGTGATTTTGGACTTATGACATGGTTCGTACGTTATCCAAATCAAATCCATTCATTTGATCAAAAATTATTACTTTTTTCTTTGATTTTTATGTATAGCACTAAACTGCTCGACTTAATTTTGAGCATCAAGTTTTTTTTTACTTAACTTTTTTTGATGTAACCGATGGGATTTGGATAATATACCCTCAATATTTTATTTAAAACTGTATGATATACTAAATGTTAATTAATAAATAAACGATTGGTAAGGTGTGTGTCGATATGATACTTTGATTTTAGTGTGTAAGCGTGCTTTTTATTTTTATGATGTGTGTGCGCGCCTATACAAATTTTAATATGCATCTGAACTTACATTTCATTGACTAAATTGTTAACTACATTCAAACTAGTTTTTTTAATTGACTATTTTGCTTCTTAATGGTGTCGCACACACTATATTCAATAACTACTAGAAATAATGTTAAAATTAAAAATATGTCTAATAATGCTTAGGTCGCTTCAATATAAAATAGTTCCTATACGTTATAATTAAATATTTAGCTCGTTTATTTCAAATATCCTGGCACAGAAATCGTTGTTCACATTGACTTCTCTGATAAACTAAGTTTAAATTTATTATTTTAGAATTAGGATAAAAATTACATTTCGCTAACCTGTTATGAACTTAGATATTTTAAAAAGTAATTTTGTTTAAATGCACGTAGTTGGTTTTGAAAGAAGTTAATTAAGAATTTAACGATAATTATTTCTTGAATATTGAAGCGAATATAACCATTACCGTGAATGTTATAAATCTATAGACGAATACATTTATCGGTGTTTAGGTGTAAACGTACATGTATCGAGCTTACAATGTTAATTGCTAGCCCTTTCTTGATGATGAAATTTTATTGTTCTTAGCAATCAAACAGATTTATTTTTCGCTGGAACAAATTTAACAAATGTCTGTGATGATTTCAATTTTGAGTTAGTGATGGTGACCAAAATTAATCTAATTTGAAATTCACTCAACCAAGCATCAAAGAAAGGGCGGCCTAATATTATCATCTGGTGTATTCTTCATAGCTGGAGTTTGTAAAAATGTCCAATTTGTCGTTATGCAGTTGCTAGACTTGTGGTAACTTCTATCGGCCAATAAGAACGTTTGACGCTGAATGCCGTCGGCCAATAGGAATCGTTGAATCTAACGTTAACTCAAAAACTGTATCGCGAGCTGTAACATTGCTACTGTTGGATTTCTGATTAATAACTAAAGTTTGATGTAATTATATTTTACAACTGTCATTTTGGTGCGAGCTTCCAATATGATTCCACTATGAAGAAGCTTCAACAATTCAACCAATAAAAATAATGGTTATCTTACAATCGGTTTCTGTGTCACAATGACCAAGTTTCTATACGCCAGTTGACATTTTCAGCTTTTATTTTTATATAAAGTAATTTACAAAGTTATGAAATGTGTTCGAAGTTCGAAAGTTGGATTAGATGGATTAAAATCAATATTCAAGTTGATTCAGACGATCTTTTGGGATTAATTAAACTCGGTTGTACTCATCGTTCCTTTCTTTTTTCACTCAATATTTTTTTGTGTAATATACTTTTTTCAAAATTGTAAATATGCACGATTTTTTTTTAATTAAATGCGTTCTTAAATATCTGATTATTTCATTTACGAACCTGTGACTTACTCATGAAAAGAGAAAGGAATGGTGTATAAGCGTGACAGCGCAAATCTTTTTAACCGTCCCGTTTATAACTTAATACATTAGTTGCATTTCTTAAAAGTTAACCATATGCATTAGTTTTGTACGAAGCGATCACGAGCGACGGCGATGACGCATTTTGAAATATTAAAAAGAACTTTGGCAATCATAAGATCAAATTGAGTATCTAATCTGTCCCGGCCACTTCCAAGGTATACTTTTCTTCAAGTTAAATAAAGATAGCAATAAGAATTTATTTTATTTGTTTGTTAAAAATAGCAGGTACAAGAATTTCATAGTCATGTACAAAATACTAAAATCCGTACTATACAATGTTGATACTGTGTAACTACCAATAGGAGTGGTTGAATTACTTTTTTAGCCAATAAGCATCACGATCACGAAAAGTGATATTTATTACGTCAGATACTATTTGCATTTGTAGAAAATCATTTTTTTTAACTAGTCCCTATAAAAATTCTTTTAAATTAAAAACAGACACACCTACCTAAATATGTCAAAATGCGTCATCGCGCTGACTTTGCGTTATTATTGTTAAGTTTTCTTTTTTTTTAAGTTAGTACGTCATGATTGTTGCAATTTTTTTTCTTTTGTAAGTACGCCAAAGGTGACGATGTCTAGTGCTGATGTTAACACAAAACTAGGGTATTGTATAAAGAAAAATATACAAAAAAAAAGTCTTTCTAGTAATCGTAAGGTAAAAGTAAGGTTTTGAAGTGAATCGGTAAATGTTCTTTCCAATAACGTTTTGTTATTTTTGTTTCATTTGAAATTGAGTAAAAAAAAAGATAAAAAATTGGTTGTTGTAATATAGAAATGAGTAGGATGTTTATTAGTGGTAGTATAATTTTAAGTAGGTATACCCTTTGGAGAATTAAAATAAGGTTTTTCTAAGGATGCTTGATGCTAGCGGCGGCAGTGTTGCCATCAGCAAGTTGTAGGTACTTTTCTTTTGATTTGGTGATCGTATTCAGGAAATTGAGTCAATAGCATTTCCACTGTCGCTGCAAGCACCTTATGGCTGTAAGTTATACATTATATACATATTATTATATTGATAAATAAATTAATAATAAAAGCATTGCGTTATTTTATTTTGTGCCTGTAGATTAGTTACTCCTGAAAATATTTTTATAATACTGTTTTTAACACTAAAAATACACGATTAGTAATTGTAAAAGTTATCATTAAGCAAGTGGTGCGATAATAATGATTCAAACAGGTAATTATGAAGAAAAAAACAGTTCATTAAACAAACATGTTTTATTTCATTTTAGATATCAAATCATGATATTACACAGTTTTTGAAATCAAATTGATAACATATTACATTACAGATAGCTTGTATCAAGAAATACATTTCGATGGAATAATCACCTAAATTGGAAGCCATAATATAATGTCATAGGCGTTGAATCTGGGTGTCCTATTTAAATATCTACATTTTTACATCACAATTACTGTAAATAACAAGAAAAATAAACTAATTTTGTTTATTCATCCGAAAGATGTCAGACCTATGTCAAATACTTATAAATATTTCCCCCCTTATTCATAATAACTCAAACTGCCTTCAACCTATTATTTTAGCTATTACACTGTTTGTCTCATTCTTTCTTGGCGCTGTCATCATTCGACAGAAAGTGACAAAACAGTGCAATAGCTAAAATAGGTTTAAAAGACCGTTTGCGTTATTATGAATAAGGGGGTTATTATTTTAAACAATAGCACTGCCATCAATAAAAATAATACACACGTATTTTTTATGCGAAAATTATTATAGAAAAGGATACACAAAGAACTAACTTTCATGGTCAATTTGTATGTCTAATGCCCGATTCCTATGTTCAAATCAATTTGGCAAATTGCACCTAAATTAAATTCTAATGAGAATTAGACATGACGGGTATAAACACGAAATATAAATATGAGTAAATGCTACTCACTGTTCGACATGATTCGAAAATCCTCCACCGATGGTCATTATTTTTTAAGAATAATACGTGAAGCGATTGAGATTCGTAAGTACAAGAATTTCAATCGGGATGATGGATATGAGTTGACATCAGTTTGGAACCCAGTGATTAACAAGTGTAGGCCGCGAATGTTACCGATTAATGCAAACCGCGATACCGTGAGTGTTGTTTGTCGAGGTGACTGTACTGACAATAATTTATCTAGTGTTGTGAGGGTGGCAGAAGAAACTTCAGGCCGCCCCCGCAGGCGATGCCGCGATCCACCAGTTGACTCGTGACCACGGCAGTTGCAACACAGTCGAAACGTCGAGTAGTGAGTGTAATATCATTACTCAAAGTTTTATTTGCGTTTAGACCGAACGTAGTGATTACTTACTCAATGTTTAGACCCATAATGTGTAATACTAAGTTTGATTATTTTTTTTATTTGATTCATGTCATAATTGGATTTTAGACTAATAAATACGATAAGGCATTAAATATCAATGCGATATGGAGTTTAAAAATCTCGTGTTTATTTTGAAGGCCGAAAAAAAATTGTTTTAAATGATGTACATTGAAAAAAGTCTGTTAAATACACTTTTTTGTGCATTTGTTGCTGTTTCATCCAGAGTAAAATATTTTTACCTCGAATCTAAGAACCGGGCATAAAGATAATATTTCTTTCAGGTATAGGCGATATTTACCTAATACAAAACAACACTTAAAAACTATAATTATGTCAAGTAGTTAGTAGGAACCTAGTCAAGTAGGCACTTACTTACTAGTTAAAAATATCACATAAAAAAGTTTTTGTCACTATAGATCAGGGATGCACAGACCGCGGCCCGCGGGCCGCTTGCGGCCCGCCGGTCGAATACTGGTGGCCCGCCGACAGCAAAAATAATACTCTCGTACATTCGAAAAATATTGAATTCTATTCCAGAATAAAACCAAAAAAAATATGTTCGAAAAGTAATTTGAATCTCGCGCGCGCGCTCTTAAGTGCACGAATTCCCGATTGCTCGCGTAGGTAGATACACGAAGCTTCCAGAGTCGGTTTCGAGATTTCTCCAGACAGTTTTCGACTCTATACGCGCGGTATAAAAGCCACGCTAACCGCAGCGACCGATAGTTCGGTTTTAATTTGAGTGAAGTGTCAATAGTTCTAGTGTAGATTTTAACTCGACTAGCCGGTGTCATATATTTTGATCCACATTCAACGTAGATTTCCCGTCAAGTGCCGTGTATAATTGTGTTGTGAAATCGTAAGTAAAACTCTGTTATTAATAAGTGTTTCCCTACCTATTTAAATCAATCTACCTAATAAAAAAGGATGGGTAATTTAAGTAGGTACTGTAATTGTTTTTAGGTGCTGTGTTAATCCTAGCCAGGATTAGAACGCAACATGGACAAGCCAGGACCTAGTAAAAAACGTAAGGTTAAAGATGAAAATCGGCAGTTTCAAGAAATTTGGACTGAGAAATACTTTTTTGTATGGTCGCATAATAAAGTCGTTTGTTTAATTTGCAAGAATTCTGTTGCGATTGCAAAGGAATATAATGTAAAAAGGCACTATGAAACGCAGCATCCTACTTTTACCAAGTTTACAGGCGAATTAAGAAAGCAAAAAATGTTGTCTTTAAAACGGGAGCTTATTGGTCAGCAAGCTATGTTTACAAAACCCATCCAAGATTCAGAAACAGCTACAGAAGTTAGTTATGAAATTTCTCGAATGATAGCAAAGCGCAGTCGCCCCTTCAATGATGGGGATTTTGTAAAAGAATGCATAGAAATTGCCGCTAAGAAAATGTGTCCAGAAGCAGCAAAAAAGTTTGAGAAAATTCAACTGAATCGTATGACTATCCAAAGACGTATTATGTCTTTGTCAGGTAATATTGCGGAACAATTAAATGAAAAAACTAAGATCATTGAATTTTTTTCATTAGCACTCGACGAATCCACTGATATTACTTCCACAGCTCAACTTCTCATATTCATACGAGGTGTTACTCAAGATTTTGAAGTCTTAGAAGAGTTGTTAGGAATGTGTTCATTGAAAGGTCAAACCAGAGGAGTTGATATACTCAATGTACTTTTGGATGAGTGTTCAAAAACTGATTTGGACTTATCAAAATTATCGGGAGTTGCCACTGACGGTGCTCCTTCGATGATTGGTGTCAATTCATGTCATGAAAGTGGTAGTTTCGACTGTAAATTTCATAAAATCACGAGGACTCAATCACAGGCAATTCAAACAATTCCTTGATGACATCGAAAGCGAATATGGAGATTTACTGTATTATACAGAAGTAAGTTGGCTAAGTCGTGGATTGACCCTGGAACGATTTCTAAATTTAATAGAAGAAATTGGAATATTTCTGGCGGAAAAGCAAAAGGATGTCCCGGAACTTAAAAATCCTGATTGGTTGTGTGATTTGGCTTTTTTTGTTGACATTACAAATCATTTGAATGTCTTGAACACACGGCTTCAAGGCAAAAATCAACTGATATCCCAGCTCTACGCTCACGTATCATCCTTTCAATGCAAGCTGACACTTTTCAGATCGCAATTGAATTCTGGAAATTACAATCATTTTCCGAATTATAAGAAAATGGCTGAAAAATTCAACAAAACTGCGATTAATTTCAGTTATGTAGAAAAGCTAGATATTTTGATTCAATCTTTTCAAGAAAGATTTTCGGAGTTTAAAAAAGTGAAACCTCTGTTGGACATATTCAGCAATCCTTTCACGATTTCAGTTGAAAATGCGCCAGAGTCAATGCAGTTAGAAATTATCGACATTCAAAACGACCAAGATTTACACAACAAATTCAACGAAGGAGACTTGCTGAACTTTTACCGCTGCATTGATAAAAATACGTACAAAGAGTTGCGCATAAACGCTCTGAAATGTGCCAGCTTATTTGGTTCTACCTATATATGTGAACAAACCTTTTCAATACTAAATAATAATAAAACAAAAAATCGAAACCGCCTTGCAAATGAAAGTTTGGAAGCAGTTTTACGTGTTGCTACAAGTAAATTTGAGCCAAATATAAAAAAGATTGTAAGCACTATGCAGTGCCACGCTTCAAATTAATAAATTCTTTTTCAATTTTAATACATAATTATCAATTCTTTATTGTCTTTAATTACCTATACTTCTGGCGGCCCGCCATCAGTTCATAATTTGCCCGAGTGGCCCCTAGTCTTAATAAGTCTGTGCATCCCTGCTATAGATAATGAATATCAATATTTTCAATTCATTTTTCAAAAAACGATGCGACGTAGACTACAGTGAAATAAACAAAAAAAAAAAGTAATTCATATCAAGATATTCAGCAAAAAAAACAACTGGAAAAAAATATTGGAATACATTAATGTAACTTATAATAAGAAAAAATATAACTAAGTTTATACCCACTCCATTTTAGCATACCATGAACGAACGTGCCAGCCAAAAAAAAAATTGCATTGAAATCTATGACACCTTGCCCACTACATCGTTCCGTCACCGAGCAACACCGTCGCGTGTCATGCACGGAGCGTGTCACCACCGGCAAAATACGTTCACGCTCCGTATAACGGCAGACAACGCGGTTAATCCGTTCAGTGGGCAAGGTAGAGTGTATCGTGTTGCTTTTCGTGTCTGACACGCTCCTAGCACGGTCATACAGATTACACAGGAATTGCAGAAAGCTCAACTAACGCCTACTACATACAGGGTGTAACAAAAGACTTATGAATTCGAAATCCATGTATTGCACTCATTTATACGGTAAGGAGGTAGCTTAGAACCAGGAGAAGGACATAGGATCCTTTTGATCCCGTTCAACGGGGCCGGGGCTGGGGCGGGACGGGGCCGGGGCGAAAAAACAGTTCGCTGGGACCGCTAGTTATTATTAAAAATAAGTTGTTGTTTTGTAAAATTTGGTTTGATGTATTGAATGCGAGGTTTAAGGTTTCGTTAAGCCTTTTATTACACCCTGTATTTTAATGACACTTACTCCTTATCCCATACAGTTTTCATTATACTCAAAATGACATTTTTGTTGTAAATCTCAAACTGTTTACTATTCTCTTCGTTTCTCACAACAACATACTGCTGGACATCGTCTTCTATACTTTTAAATGTTGCATCATCCTTATTATTTAACTTCTTTACTAGCTGATTAAACAGTTTTGAATTCATAACAGTTGTCTCCTGATTGTGTAACGCTCGCAGATGATTTTTCACATCGCTCAATTTCCTGAACTCTGCGTTACATATCGGACAGTCAGCTTTTATCGTCCTCTCTTTGTGGACCACCCACATATGATCCCATTTGTCTTTGGTAGTTCTGAACCGTTTCTTGCAAATTATGCAGGTGTATTTAAAAAGGCTCTGGTTGTGTGCACTCCGCATGTGCCTGGAAAAGTCCGCTTCGGTGTACACAACTTTATGGCAGAACATGCATTTAATTGGATCAGTATTGGAGTGACACTGAAAACAAAATATATGCAGGTAAGAATTTTATTTTTTATGTCACCGTAAAATTGAAAATATCTCTCGCGATATTGTAAACTGTCGACAGATTGCAATTCATCATAACATACTGTTAAAGATTTAACGCATACATTGTCGATAAATTATATCTATCGAAGTAAAACCGTGAAATTGTGAAATGTCATGCGAGGGAACGCATCTCGAGCGCTGATTGGTTGAACTTCAAGGACATAGAACGACCTTCTGTAAGTCCGACCAATCAGGGGGCACCTTATGACAGTTGACAATTTAACGCGAGTGTCCGCGCGATAAATTGTAATTTATTGGTTTCACTTGGATAGATTATAATCTAAGGAAAAATAATACGTTGAATTGAAAGCAACAATCTATCGACAGTTTACAATATCGCGAGACAGTTTATAATTAATAACCTAGCGGTATTTACAATTTTACGGTGACATATACATACAAACGTTATAATATAAATTGCACTTGAAAAAGCAAATGTGTCAGACGAGGAAACGAACCTTGTGTCTTACGCTATCCGGGCGCGTGCCTATACCACTCGGCCACCGCCACATTGGCAAGCCTGTTGAATTTTGCAAGTGTTTTCTTTAACGCGTAGGCTGCGTGACCTCATCAATGTTGCGAGATTGCTCTCACATTGCCCTTTCTTGTATGACAAAGTTTATTTTTACAAGTGCATTATAAGTAACATTTAGCGAACTCGCAACTCCAACTCGACTGGGCAGCGTTCGGGAAACTGCGCAAGAGTGTCTTCTCATCTCAATGGGGGCTACCGTTTTCGTGCTCACTAGTTGGCGCCACTGTCGCGTGAGGTCCAGAATATAGCATTATGGTGTGTAAATTGTCATGATGGAGAGACAAAAAAATCAAGTTTGCCATTAAATCTTAATATTACAATACATCGGGCATGCCGCAGTCTAGTTTTGTCAGAAAAAGACAAGATATTCAAGATTTAACATTGTTTTTCCGAGTCCCCCTTTTAAAGTACTCTCATTCATTGATCCGTAACTATTATTTGCCATAATTAATAAAAAATACTGCCAAATATTCGAAACATGAATCTAAATAGAAATAAACCCGCACATCTAACCCACAAACAGTGACATTTGACATTTCGGAGACCTCACGCTACACAAGCGCCCCTAGCGGCGAATTCATATGCGTTAGCCCTCATTACCTTAGTTTCTAAAGACGATAGTCTTCAACCAGTGTGTATTACCGAATACGGATCCGAAACATGGTCTCTAACTATGGGCCTTATGAAGAAGCTCAAATAGCACAACGAGCGATGGAGAGGGCTATGCTCCTACGAAGAAGAACTAAGGTAAAGGACATAGCCCTGCGAATCAGTAAGTTCAAGTGGCAGTGGGCAGGGCACATAGCGCGAAGAACTGATGGCCTTTGGGGCAGAAAAGATCTTGATTGGAGACCCTTCGACCAAAGGCGCAGCGTAGGACGTCCACCGTCCACTGACAAAATGTACAGACGACCTTGTAAAGCAACAGGCCACTATGGAAAGCCGTGGGGAGCCTATGTTCAGCAGTGGACGTTCTTTGACTGATAATGATGATTTTTATAATTAATAAAAAGTATGTCAACGATTGGTATAGTTGGTGTGTTTTCAACAAAGTCCTGTCAGTGTAATATCTATCTCGCTCGCACTTACCTCGCGCTCGTACCGATAAGGCGGCGCGCTGTATACTCCAATCTCTATTGACATTATGGCCTCACGACTCACTTGCTAACGCGCTGAGTATAGTGTCAAGTAGAAATATAAAATCAAACTAACCTCCATATGCTTGATAATAGAATGCTTCGCTTGAAACTTTTTCTTGCAAATATCACAAATGTACATTGAACTGTGTGTCTTTTTGTGTTTGACATAATTACTGGAATCGCTGAACGTTTTGAAGCACAGTTCACATTTGTAAACCGGTAAGTGGCCGTGGTCCCTCATGTGGTGTTTGTATGCGTCCGGCCTCTCGAATGTGGAATGGCATATTTGGCAGCGGAGTCCGTGATGAAACACTCTAAAAATAAAGATAACACAATATTATATTGGTTACTACTACCTTCGTTTCGCTTGCGGCCCCGTTTCAAAGTCAAGACGAATCCAACAAAGTATTTCAGACCAAAAGAAAAAATCATGAAAATTGTTCCACCCGTTTTCAAATTGTATGTGGTATAACTAACACGACGTTCTTTGATGTTTATTGATGACAGCTTACATCTGTTTTTTTTTAAAGTAAGACAGAACACATTCATATCTATTTTCTATTTTTATACATTTATGATTTTAACATTGTTGGATTCGTTTATTTTTTATTTTTGAAATAACAGGACAAATATTAATTCGCCGGGTCCACTAGTGAATAAATAAAATTCAACTTAATAAGCGAACGTAGGACGTCCACCTACAATATGGACCGACGACCTTGTAAAGATCGCAAAATCACACTGGATGCCGACCGCTCACAACCGGTCTCCGTGGAAAACCGTAGTGGAGGCCTATGTTCAGCAGTGGACGTCCTTTGGCTGATAATGCTGATGATGACTTACAACAAAGTACTGATCAAAATCACGTATATAGACCTATTTAATAGTACGTTTTCAGAATTCAAACGCTGTTACTGATTTAAAAAAAATACCTTTTTCTGTTTTCCACAGCGACCAAACCAATTGACCGCTGTGGAAAACTTTAGGGCTATGTTCATCAGTGGACGTCCATCGGCAGATATGATGATGATGAAACTAAACTTACTTGGTGGAATAAGCGTTCGCAAGCAGATGTTCGATGTGATGTCTTTTGCAGTCGTTTCGCCGCTCGAACGATCTACCACACGCTAGGCACATTTTGTGGAATGGATGATTCCTCTTGTTCGAGTCTACTAAAGACGCTGGAATATTAAAGGAAATAACATTTAGTAAACACAAAAAGAACTGTACCACTCTGCATCAATAATTGAAGTAAAAGATACGAGAAGTTCATATTATTTATTAATTTACTAGCTTTTGCCCGCGACTTCGTCCGCGTGGAATAGTGACTTCTTTCTCCCGTTTTTTACACATTTACCACTATACCTTTGCTCCTATTGGTCGTAGCGTGATGTTATATAGCCTATAGCCTTCCTCGATAACTGGACTATCCAACACAAAGAGAATTATTCAATTCGAACCAGTAGTTTCGGAGATTAGCGCGTTCAAACAAACAAACAAACAAACTCTTCAGCTTTATAATATTAGTATAGATTAGCGGTCCCGTCTCGGTTTTTTAAGGAACTTCGCTCTCGTGACCTATGAAGAGCTGAAATGAACTCCTTTCAAAGTTTAAACCATTTATTTAAGTCTTGTTAGTGCATTTTTTTGTGTTCTGTTTTTATTTAAACAAAAATTTTATTCTATTACAGTACTTTAATAACTACATAAATAATAAAGTCTTTCTTACTCTTTTTTTCAAGGGTGACGGAAAACCATAGACAAAGGGAAAAAAGTGCGTAACTAAATATTATAAATGCGTTATTGACCTATGGATTAATTATGATACGTATTTTTTGTCATTATTAATTATGTCCTTTATTTACTTAAAGTTCACATTAATATTGTAATATACTGTTCATTATTTATGTTGGCAAAAAGCAATTACCTTCTGCTATAATACTTAAAAAGGTTACTATAGTGCACAAGTGTGTGCGCAAACACAGGTGCACTCTCTATTACTTTCACTCTCATAGCCCGATGGGACAGCAATCTGACACGACCGGAGAGAGATCAGGCGCAGGACCAACGCACCGAGGCACGAGGGTGAAACACAAACAACTTCCAAACTCCGGGCTTCCCTGAGAATTTCTGAACAGAAAAACTCAAGTACACATTTTTGGCCCGACCCGGGGATCGAACCCGGGACCTCTGGCGCAGCCGTCGCTTTAAAACGCGACCCTCTAACCGCTGCGCCACCGAGGCAGTTAACTCTCACACTTATTTAGCACGGTCTATCTGTGAGTTGTATATAACTTGAATTTATATGTACCAACTTTTGTAATATTGTTGCTGTGGTGAAAAATAAACGTTTTTTATTATTATAAATATTATTATTTATTAACTTACCAAGAACTCGTTGCATAACCTCCGGAGTCATGTCCTGTTCTGCGTCATCTACCACAGTATCACATTGTACACCATCAACATCAATATCTCCGTCTTCCTCCAAAATCTCAACTTTGACAATGGACAAATCGTTCCACACTAAATGCGTTTCCCAATGGTCCAACAATGCTTCTCTCTCCACCGACTGGCCACATTTCTTACACTGATAATTTACACAGAGCTTATCCCGTTCCTTATCAACAAATTGTGTTCGTGAAAACGACCGGTAAGCAGCCACTTTTATGTGACCGGTAAGACCCTTAAAAGACGTAAATATCTTCATACATTCTGGGCACGACAATTTTACGAGACCGTGCTCTGTCAAATGGTCTAAGTATTCTCTTAGACTGTTGAAAGTCCCAGTACATTTACTGCAAGATATAACAACCGTTTTATGACTCTGTCTATGAGCTATTAATTTCTGTTTGTCCGTGCATTCATAGTCACAATCGTGGCACTCGCATTTTAATATTTTTTTCGTTTTGTCACCGTTGATTCCTTCTTTCGTTGATACTACTTTCAAGTGAGCTCTATCTTTGTCACCATCATCTAATATTACAGTCTTGGAATCATTTTGCTTAGTTTTTTTAGAATTCTTAGATTGCTCTTTAGAGTTTTTCGATTGCTTCTTAGACTTATTCTTCAATTCTCTGTTTATTATTTCTTCAAATTCATCAGTTACTTCAGCTATTTGGTTATTAAGTATCGTACAGTTAGAACTGTTGAAAACGCTTGAAAGTAAATACTCGTACCCTTCGTCTTCTTCAGTGAAGTTGGTGTTTTTCTGCATTTCCTTGATAATCTTCTCTTCGAACATTGTTTCGAAATCTTCATCTTCTTGTTTGACGAATATACTTGTAGACGGTAAGTTTCTTTCAAAATCAATTTCTTGTGAATCTGAAATTTGATAGTAAAATACTATAAAATATTACGGACCTGAAAACCGTCTTTTAAAAACACTAAAAAGCTCAAAATAATTTAAAAAAATAAACCGCCTTCAAAAAAAGCTTTAAATAACGCGTTCGTCATCTTTTAGAAGAAACAAATTCTTTTGGAGTCGGTGCATTGACAGTTGTTTGTTGTGAAAAAGTTATAAAATGATTGTTTAAAGTATTCGCCAAGAAAAGAACGATGAACTGTACAGAAGGGATTAATAAAATAAAGTTGCCTCACCATTTTCCTCTTTTACTGCGATCATTTGCACTGATGTACCTAACTCTTTCTGGTCAATGAGGCGCTGTCTCAACTCTTTTAGTTTCTGTTCATCAGGCTGTAACTCCTCATCGACAGCTGTCATGTCATACGAGACCAAGAGTGATGACTTCTGTTCCTCAATGAATTCACGGGGCACCAACACCTGTGAATGTTTAAGCAAATTGTGAGATGTATTCATATAGTTCCGTTACGCAAGGATAGATGGCGCTGGCGTTACGTTGACTCGCGGCAACTATTATTGTATCCTGATTCTTATAAACACTATTTTTACTTTGTATTGGTGGCTCTTACAACAGTCTCGCCTTATGACCTCTTCAAAAGTAATGATTATTAAACAAAACATTAAGGTGAGTTTATTATTTTTACCGACATAAAAAAAACCGGTCAAGCGCGAGTCGTACCCGCGCACTGAGGGTTCCGTACCACCCTTAAACTGAATTCGGGGCCCACTTACTTTCACTTAGCGAAAATATCACAATATTTTTGACAGCAAAAATAACTTTGTTTTGATTGTGTTTGTGAAAAGACATTTGCGGTAGATAAAAATGCTACCAGTTTGATCTCGTTCAAACCAATTCCGTTGAAAGAATTTGTTGAGATTTTGATTTACATCATAATATATTTTTAAAAATTACTAACTTTCATAATTTAAAAGTTAGATGGGCGGGACACCCATTTTGCCACTTTGCAGCTTTGGAAGCTTTGCAGGTTATACACCTTTGAGAGATGGACACTTCCAAAGCTATTAAAAATGTTTAGGAACCTCAATGTCAATTTAAGAGACCTATTCATAGGCTTTAGTTTCATGTATGGGAGTCCCCCCTTAAATATGATTTTTGTATCTGGGAAAAGCGGTGAACATGATACACCTACCTACCAAGTTTCAGCTGTGTAATGCTAACAGAATAAAGTGGCTGTGTCTTGACGAGATAATAAGGGTTCCGTTTTTTGCCATTCGGCTACGAAACCCTAAAAAGGAGGTAAAGTATTAGATAAATTGTGAAAACACACTTAGTGCAGTGGTTAGCGCACCTGACTACTGATTCAGCGGTCGCGGGTTCGAATCCCGAAAGGAGCAAATGTTTGTGTGACGAGCTCGAATATTTGGACATTTATTATGAATTTATGGAAGATGCCCTCCGTCCTAATTGTAGTCTAGTTCTTCTTTACACAAAGTTGAAAATTCCTTACTGCAAAACTGGACAATTGGCCCAACATCGACCCTCATACAGCTTTGGAACAGTGCTGAGAATTATTAAACAGAAGGGAATATTTACCATATCGAAGTAGTTTCTCCTTTTATCAATCTTTTGCTTGTGCCATATGACTTTGTGCTGTCTCACAGAAATTTCGTCAAGCAGCAATATATTATCTTGACATGACAAACACTTTTGCAGCATCATGAATTTGTTTGAATGTTTCAGCATGTGTTCTGCGAGCATACATTTCTTAGGTAATTTAGTGTGACATATCGCACATGGATAGTTGCTTTCTTCTTGTAAATGAATGTTCAATGCCACTTTACTAGGAAACCTCTTGGCACAGTGCTGGCACAGAACACTATAGTGCTTTCTATTACAATAGTGTAATGCTAGAGATGAGTAATTTTGGTAGCAAGTCGTACAGTTACGGATATCAACAACCATTGGCAGGTCTGATCGCACACTGTGGTATTCCAAGTAATGGATCTCTAATACCTCTTTATTTAACAGCTTTAAATCGCAGATGTGACAGGTAAAAAGTACAATCGGCCCAGATTTGATCAACGATTTCAGTCTTTTGACACACAATGTCTCATGGGCTCGATATTTGAAACAATTCGAAAAAGTCTGTGAGCAGTACTCGCATAAGTTTAGCTTTTCATAGTTAACGTGATGGTCAAATCCATAGCCACACCTCCAACAGTCAGAGTCGATATTGAAGTCTTTGAACAAAAGTGAGGATTGCGCTGAATATGCTACAATATTGTACTGCAAAGAGTGCTTCTGTAACTCTGATACCACTCTCAATTCTTCGCTATGAGTGAGAACATGTTCCTCAAATGGTCCGAGATGCCACCATGCCTTTTCACAAACATAGCATTTGTACATCAAAGGAACTTCCCCGCCCTTTGTTGAAGTTCTCCAATATTTGACAGTATTTATGGCTATTTGAATACTTTTCTCTGTCTCTGTTTGGTAGCAATCAACTGTCCTACATCGTCCCCATAAATTTCTCATTTCAACTGCTAATATATTATCTGCCAATGACATTGTACTTTTTTTACAGAGATCATCTAACGCTTTCAAAATAAAATCTTCATCTAACTTTAAATGAGAAACTGCCGAGGGCATTGATGACTTATTAGCACCATGTTTCTTTTTAGTTAGGAGTTTTTGTTCTTTTGGACTGTAATCATGATCCAAGTCCAATGCTGAAGCATTGCCTTGACTGTCATTGTAACTTTTATCGAGTTTTGTACTCTTTTTAGCCATTTGGGTTAACAATAAGTTAATTTCTTGTTCCTCAACTTCGAATAGATCATTTTCATTTATGATTTCAGTTTTTATATCGGATGTTGGTAATATTTCTGCTGTTTCGAATTCGTCACATTCTTCCACTTCAATTTTGATGTCAAATTGTAATGGTTCATATTTTGATGTTGAAGGCTGATCTTGAATGGTTGTGATTCTACTAGAATCTGCAAATATCCTTGGCCTTTTATTTTTAGGATCATCCTGCAATTTAAGAGAAATCATGATTTTTTTATGTGAAATAGGTTAGTTGCCCGTAGCTGGAGTAGGAGGACTTAGCTGGAGGACTTCGAGTTACTGGAAATTTGATTAAAAGTTGCTTGCTATACAAGTTATAGTTGCTCCACAAACGAGTAAAAAAATTAAATTGCTTCTAATAATGATGCATTATGTTTTTGCTATACCCTTGCAGGGTACATGTTATTGCTTTATTCTTATTTTTAACTTAATAGTTATTATTTACATAAAAACCAAATAAATAATTTGGTAGGTATCAGTCAGGCATATCACGAAAAAAACAACATGATAGTAGGTATTTTACAAGGTTGTATAACCTACTGCTTGAAACAGGCATTATAGACCGGAAATATTCATACATATAGGTACCCAGTTTATTTCGAATGCACATGCATTGGAATTTCGATGACTAGTGCTAAATTTAATGGATAGGACAGGTAGTTGAAATGCATATTCGTTTGTTGTAACTCTGTAATGAATGGCACTACTCTATACAAAAATACCCTCTAATTTTTCGTTAAATGTGAGTTAAAGATTCATAATAAGAACGGTGCATATCAATAAATGAAAATAGGAAAAGCAAGAAATTAGGGTAGATAGGATTTTCCGTCATTTTCAATTTAACCACGCGTAACCTGCGTGGGTACAAAACAAAATGGATGATGTACCTACCTGCAAATTGTTATCGGAATCATCGTCACAGTCTTTGAACGACCGCGGCACCAATTTAGACTTCCTACACCTCTTTTGATTCGTTCCAGACATTTTAACACAGATTCATATCATCACAAAAGTCACAAAACTACTAGTCACAATACGAATTTTAGCACAAAGAAACATGAATGAAAAAATGTGAAAATGAAATGGAGGATTGAATGGATTCGTCGGCCGGGTTTCTTTCTTGATACTACCGCAATAATCGGGTAGAATTGAATTGTCACGTAAAATGTATAAATTACTGTCGCACCTCTCCTTCTCTCTTCTTCATTTTCTATGATACTAATTCTAAATATACTGACATGAGGTGGTATTTTTTATTTGTCCGGATTATACAAAATTGAGTCGGTCGCTGGTTGCAACCTTGCTTGCGTCGTCGGGTAGTTCGCGGAGCAACTTGTTTGTGTCGTTCAGAAATATAGTTATATGTATCTATTTATGGTTGTTATTTATATTTACAGTAATTTTACGATATCCTGATTTGTGGTGATCTCGGTCGATTTGTGTTTTTGATTGATGAATGATATTTGAATCATCAATTTTTTTGGTAAAATAGAAAGATTTTCTTGCCTAACCATTTTTGAATGTATAATGGTTTAGTAATCACCAACTGTCACACACAAAGAGCCCGGTTTAAGCAGGCTGTAAACTATCAAACATATTTGCCAAACTTTACGTTTTGACTTTTGACTGTACACCTTCAAACATGTAGGTCACATGTAATATAATACTACTAGTAAGACTCAGCGTAAAAAGTGTCCTGTCCTGTTCTGCAGCCTGCTTGCTCAACTCGGTTGACGAGACGAGCACACGATTTCTTTGTTTATTTATGTCTTCAAACGTTTTGTGCTATAACATCGGACTTATTGTGTGTGTGTGTGCTTCGTGATTCGGACTTTAAAATCGGTGATGATGATGATGATGACGACTTGGTTTTTTAACGGACATCTTATAATAATTATACAGTACGTTTTCGGCGTTGATTAGGGTTACTATCCTCAGACGCGTGTAAGTATACGGCTAGATAAAATTAGTATAGAGTATCTATCTATACTAAAGATGGGCGGGTGGGTAGAAATCCAGTGGATATTTATCCAATTTATTCCCACCCGGTAGGTAAAAATTGATTAATACCTAATTTACCCAGGTGTTTATTACGAATGCTGGGTATTTATTAATTTTGCGTTAAAAACTCATTGTTTTGAGTATCAGTTGGCTGGGTATGAACACCTAGACCTACAATATGATTAGAAATATCGTTTATGCTATACAGTCAGTCATCATATTCACTTAAAATCATAAATTACATTATTTTCAACATAATCGGATAATGTTGAGTAGTATGAGCAACCGTTTTTTAGGGTTCCGTAGCCGAATGGCAAAAAACGGAACCCTTATAGTTTCGTCAAGTCTGTCTGTCTGTCTGTCTGTCTGTCTGTCCGTCCGTATGTCACAGCCACTTTATTCTGAAACTATAAACATCACATAGCTGAAACTTGGTAGGGAGGTGTGTTTTATTCACCGCTTTCGGATTCAGATACAAAAAGTAAGAAAAATAATATTTAAGGGGGGGCTCCCATACATGAAACTAAAACCTAAAACTTTTTTTTTACTCAAACCTATGCGTGTGGGGTGTCTATGGATAGGTCTTTTAAAATGATGTTGAGGTTTCTAAAACCATTTTTTCTAAAAGTTTAAGATTAGAGATATAGACGCTTCCAAAGTGGTAAAATGGGCGTCCCCCCCCCTCTAACTTTTGAACTAAGAAAGTGAAAATTTTGAAAATAATATATGATGTAGATCTCAACAAAAACTTGCAACGAAAATTGGTTTGAAGGAGATCGAACCAGTAGTTTTTGAGATATTGCACATTTTTATCAACCGCAAATATAACTTTGTCTTTCATACAAACACTATGAAAAACAAAGTTATTTTTGCTGTCGCAATATATTGTGATGTTTTCGTTAAGTGAAAGTAAGTGGACCCTGAATTCAGTTAAGGGTGGCACGGAACCCTCAGTGCGCGGGTCCGACACGCACTTAACCGGTTTTTTTAAATGAGTATAACTTACAAAAGGACAGAGACAAAAGGAGTTATCTCAACTTTGCACTATTTCACTTGATGACGGGGTGCTTGGTAGCGGTGACAGCTCTCAATGTAAATCTGCATCTCGTCGTATTTTTTTTGTTTTGCATCAGTATTTATATATTTTGAGCACGTTTAACACTTTGACATATCATTCCTTAATTGCTAAAGCATTATTGTATTGTAAGTATTACATAACAATAAATGCACTCTACGCGATTTTTGTAAGATTTGTAACTCAATGTTTGACAGTACTACCTTGAATCTGTCGTCGGTCGAGAAGTTGTAAAAATAGTTATTACAAAGACTACGCGCAGCGACATTACATTCAAAACTGGCAAGTTATAGCCAACGGCGATAGAACTACGCACGTGGCAATCCCAGATAGATAAAAAGATAAAGGGAAGGGTTGTAAAGGTATTGTTTTTGTTTGCATACTTATCGCTTGTGTGACTATGTATGGCCATTGTGTGACCGTAGAGCTGACAAGTAATGAATTTACTGAGCACTTCATTCTTTTTAATGTGTTAAATACTCTCTTAGTATTTTCAGAATAACTCATTGACGGGACTTTTCGTAAAACGCTTTATGATTTACACATCGATACGTTAGGCTGCATTATTGCATTAAATGTTGTCGATAAGCTTTCTTAAATTTTCAAGCAAATTATATGTATATATTTATAAAATTTGTTCGTACTTAATTCTTAGATCTAAAAATACGCATAATGTACTGCACTGAATAAAAAATTGTCCTGTAAAACTGATTAACCTAACACAGTCTTCCTCTTCCCCTCTGGGATTGCCAAAATGCAGGTACGCACTGTATTTGCAACTAAATGACAGTTTTTATTGGGTTGAGATAAAAATATACAATTTTTATAGTTCAGTATTATAAACTACATGAAAAGAAATTGAATCGCACCATAAAAGTGACAAACTTCAAAAAAAATATTTCATTCAATTTTTAATAACAGGCTTTAATTTATACCCGGTATCAATTGGAATCGGGTGGGTTAAAATAGCGTGGATTGGATATTTATCCAGTGGCTGGGTTTATATCCGGGTAGGCGCCCATCTATAATCTATACTCAATTGCAGCCTCTCGAATATAATTTCATTAACATGAAAAGTAAGATACTATATGTTTTAAAATTATTTTTTACTTTCATAGTTATAGCTTCTTGTTTTACAATTTATCACGTCCCGGGACAGTGAACGCCTACAGGCGTGAAAACAATAAAACATCTAATGTGTCTGCAATACTGTCCCGATCATAGCATCGCATCCTTTGAGTATATAGCCCCTGAAGATGCCATACACGGGCGACCCCCTCCGGCAAAGTACGTTGGTCAACTGTTCAAACGCGTTATATAAAACTACTTGAAGTCGCTACACCGCCATTTTGCATCGTTCCGTATCGCGTGACGCTTCTCTTGAAAAATGGTACTGCACAAATATTCTCATGTAAAAGGCGATCTGACAGCTCAAATTCGCAACAAGATCGCGTTTCCTACCATAGTTAAGTATTTTTAGTAACTATTAAATGTGTATTTAAGTACAATTTCCATTTAAAGAAAAAACCGTTGCGATACGTAAACGACAGAAAAATGTAAACATGAATACAGTGGTACGGAGGTGAATCGGTCTTAGTGATGTGACTCAACATAATCATTCACTCACTGGCCTTACTGGAGTTAGTTTTATAATCAGTTTTTTTAATTAGATTTTGAATTAAGTAGTAAGTATAATGTATGTTATATTTAAAACTTGTACGGTAAATAAGAAAAAAATACTTTCTTATCCTCTGGTCATACGATGTTGAAATTTAGTCTGAAAATGAAAAGAATTGTTGCCTATAAAAATATTTCGAGGTAAAAGGAATACATTTGGTCCGGGATTATGACTGTATATGTTATATACTATATACAGGGCTACAGGCTTACAGGTTAAGTCGACCTAAATCCTGTAAGACGTGGCAGTTTACGTCATGCCTGACTGATTTGACTATCGAACCCTATATTCAAAACTTTACCGTTAAGTTATCGGACTTTTAATTTATTTTATAAAAACTCCCGATTTTTGTCTATTGCTCCCCTTTTTCGTGTTTTGTCCCTCAACTTTGTATTCTTTTCGCCAATTTTTGTGTAGTATATTAGTTGCTTTATTATTTTTAACACTACATCACAAGTAACTGAACCAACTTGAACCAACATACAAAAATTTAACCAACAATATTGAATACTGCCAGTGCTTCAGCTGCAGCAACAGCTGAAGCAGTTACCCAATCTTCACAATGTGTAATTGTAAGTCTAAGAGCCTTATTGAAATCCTTAAGTGGTTTAAGTATAGATCTGCCAGCTGCTGCATATTTCCTTTAATCACATTAAATTATTGGCTTTTGGGTTCTACCGATATGTATGTACATATCGGTTTTTAACCGACTTAAGAAACAAACATTTATGTTTGGCTTTTTAGTTTTTTTCAAATCGGTTTTTTCATTATTATTTATTATTGTTCCAGGACAACCCTAGTGCAATCCTAATGCAGCCAGTGTAAAACGAAAAATGATTTCTTGAGACAAATATTCGTAGATATGCATTACCTGTGTTATTCTGTCTTAACTTTTTACGTAAATTAACGTTTATAGAATAGAATAATCAAACTGTGTACTTAAAATTTGAAGCTCATTGGTAAATATATATATCATATATTAAGAGGCTTCGATTTGGACTAATCTACCTGTTAAATGAATATTTGTTGGGGTTATTTCACTGTAATGGACAACAATCAATCACCGATCAAGTCACCATGTATCAGGATTACTATTTCTAAAAAATATACACATATTCACAACTTGAATTTATAAAAAATCACATGAAAGAAATTTTCAGCGAGCCTCCATGGGCCTCTAAAACTGACTGATAGCCGCCAAAAACGGTTCTGCTACACCGCATCTCGCATCTCTTTTTATCACACAGTTTGCTGCTAGTGATATCTCGCTCTTTTCGTTCTATTCCACAGGGGTAGTAATTTTATGAATAAAATACATATTAAGGAAAGTCTTAACTGGGTCCTAAAATCTTTACCATAGAATTTAAATAAATCATTCCAATTAAATTATCATTTTTTATTGCTTTTCCTTTGTTCGTTCAAATGTTTATGTAACTTTATAATGTGCTTTATATAGGTGGTGCTGGTGACCCTATTATCATACTAGTGGCTCTGTGAGCTGTTGACCTCGTTTTGTTTCAATATGGCGGAAATTAACCTTTTTATTACTCATCTTTTTTTACGTTTTCGTCTCGCATATCTTCACCACATTCTTTTTTCAATTTTGCAAACTGAGTCGGTCAAAAATATTCAATATACCTACTTATCAAACCTTCTCACAACATTTCATTAGAAACGGTTGAGAAATTGAATGATTCATCTGTGGCTCTAGGCGAGAATCATTCAGTTCATTCAGCAAACTGATTTGACTCATTCTTCGCGTGTCCCATCACTATCTTGTTCGTATGTATACTGCGTAGTTACGTGAAAACTCTGATTGTGTGCGTGTAATGTTTCATGTGTTGAATTTTTTTGTAGTGTGCGTTTATCGCCACAGCAAAATTTGTGTCTGTTGAGTTATTCATCTAATGGTGGTGTGCTGTACGTGTTTACCTCACTCCCCCCTAAAAGTGGTGAAAAAATTTGTTAGACGCGTGTCCGTATTGGCATCTCCAGGGGGCTATATACTCAAAGCATCGCATCGCATTGCATTTCTGAAAAAAAAACGCGAGCGAGATTGGTTTCATTAAAAACTACTAAACACGACAGAAATTTGAGGAAATGATGGTATCACTTTTAATGGCGGAAAAGTGGCAATTGTGTTCGTCATTACGTTTTTGGAAAATGAAAAACAACCAAAATGGATAGAGTTGTAAAGACTATTAAAACAGAACAACAGACAATTTACGAAATCTATCGAGCAACTTCAATAAAAATATTTCATTTAATTTTTAATAACAGGCTTTAATTTATACCCGGTATCAATTGGAATCCGGTGGGTTAAAATAGCGTGGATTGGATATTTATCCAGTGGCTGGGTTTATATCCGGGTAGGCTCTATAGTCCCGGAACGTGTTAACGAAATTTTTATGTATTCTACCTACCACCAAGCCAAGCAAGCGACAATATTTGTATTTGATTGTATGCTGGGCCCTTAATGGAAGTATTTCTAATCTGTGCAGTGGTGATGTGATCTGTCAAAAAAATCTAACCTCTAAACTCAAAAAATGGCCGTCGATTAATTCTATTTATTCAACAAATCATTTTTTTGTAGCAGTTAATACAAAATGAGCGTATTTATCAAGCACTATAGGCCATGTGGGCTAGTGTCCGTCTTCAATGGCAAGATTTGGCGTTTTAATTCCACCACTGCCGATGTTGCGACTACCAAGAATGAAGAAGAGGAAGAGTTTCGAGTTTTGGATATTTTGAAAAAAAGGGAGAGACAGCAGAGACGAGTAGCTAGAAGGGCTGATGTCCAGCCCGACAGAGCTGATAGGATGGCTACAGATCAGGTTATTTATCTAATATTATGAATTTATAGGATGGAAACTAGAGATAGGTATCACTTACTTGTTCTATACATTTTATGGCTATTAAGCTGAGCAGATCATATCTTCCTACATTTCCTAGTATCAATCTTTATGTGTAGTCCTCAACTTTTTGATTTAGCTTATTTGAAAAGTATTCTTTAGTTGATGAAAACAGCAAATTGTTAAGTAAAGTTAGCCTGTAAGCATCCCACTGCTGGGCAAAGGCCTTACCTCAAATGTGAGGTAGTATGAGCCATACTCCACCATGCGGGCTCAGTGCAAATTGTATATCATCTTATATTTTTTTTATCTTCATAGAGTACAGTGTGTAATAAATAGTTAATATTATTGAAATATGCATTTTCAGAATTGGGGTAATGTGTGGCCTGGGCCGAAGAGTTTTCATCCATCATCAGTGCCGTTGCCTCTTCGTCAAGGTTATGTACCTCGAGGTCAGGCCCCTCCAGGCAAGAAAGCAAATGCAGAACTCATGAAGATACCAAACTTCCTTCATTTAACACCTCCAGTCATCAAAGCACAGTGCGAAGCACTCAAACCGTTCTGCACAGAGTGGCCTAAATTGCTTAACTCTGAAGAAGCAATAGAAAAACATTATCCAGTAGAAGTTATATCATCTGACTATTGCCATGCCAGTCCGTCTATTCGCAATCCTCTAGCCAGGATAGTTACCTTACGAGTCAAACTGTCAACTTTAAATCTTGATAAACATGCTAGAGACAAGTTTATTAGATTAGTAGGAGACCGGTATGACAAAGAGACAGACATAGTTACAATCACAGCAGACCGATGCCCGGTCAAAAAGCAAAATTACGATTATGTTCAATACCTGTTGACTGCTTGCTATCATGAATCGTGGAATGTAGAAGAATGGGAAAAGGAAAAAACTGAAGATGATATGGAGTATTATGATTGGGACAAAAACGCATCTAAAAAGAGTCTTGTTAACTGGTATTTGAAGACAAAAAATGAAACTAAACAGTTAACGGATGAAGATTATGTTGTATTTGATATTTCAGAAATACCAAATGGAGAAGAATATAAGAAGGCAGTTTCTAGTTATTTTAATGATGGGGAAAGTGATGATACAGTTAAGAATTATGCAAAATCAGTCCGTAAATTGCTGGGATTGCCAGAAGCTAAAGTTGCATTGTAACATAAGATTTATGTAATAAAACGTAATTAAGTAGTGTTATCATGTATGTATTTATTTACTTCTATTATTTAAGTATCTTGTATTTATTATTTATTTATCATGTATTTATTTGCTTTTATTATACTGATGTCTAATTTTCTGCCATCTCTCTTTTACACTTACAGGCTGGCCTCCATGTAGTGTTACACCAAAATTGAAACTATAAAAAGTAAAAGTAAAGTTAGCCTGTAAGCATCCCACTGCTGGGCGAAGGCCTTACCTCAAATATGAGGTAGTATGAGCCTAATCTTCATCTCAATCAGAGTCATGGTGAGCTAATAACAAAGTGTCACTTGGCTTGAGTTTAGACATGGTTTTTGGAAGGTTTTGGTGCGGTCTTTTTAGTTTCAATTTTCTGTTAGTTACATCACAAGAGATAATGCTTCTCTCCATGATCTGTGACCTTCCATCGGGAGCTCTTTTATACTTGTATCCCAGATCTTTCAGTATATTTTGCATCGAGTTTCGACTGCATTTAAACCCATCAATGCTTTCTTTCGCTTTTTCTAATATTTTTGTAACGGTGGGGTACTCTCCATTTGAATGAAATGAAGACACTATTTCCATAATCACCCTTTTCTCGTAATCATTTGTATCTCTCTTTGGGCGAGGTTGGCAAACGTTTTGGGGTAGGCAATTTGCTTCATCATTAGAGCATTCCTGTTTTATTTTTGCAACAGTTTTCGAACTGACCCCACAAATCATGGCTGTAAGGTCATGTGCTTGCTCGAAATTTATAGTGTGTAATTTTTCGGGATCTTCTTTTAGTTCCGTTAAAAACATTAGCACATTGTTAATAACAATTCGCGCTTGCGGTTGAATGTTTGTTCCAACGGGTATGATATTCTCTTCCAAAAACTCGTCCATCATACTTAATTGTTTACCAACTTAGGTCTCGTTTGATATGGCGTATGGCGAGCCCAGGCGAGCCTTCGCGCTCCAAGGTCAGTCAGTCTTATTATCTAATCGTATGCGAATCTTTAACAAATGTAACAAACAAGCAATCAACAACACCTATTTTTTACTATTTTATTATTTATGTATTGCTAACTGAGTATGTTTAAATTAAATAATGCTAAAAAACAAAAATAAACCAAACAAGTAAAGAGGAGCTATAGGAATGGATTGATCAAAATATCGATATATCGATGACAAATGTCGAACGACGAAGTCGATATTGATATTATATCGATCGGCCTAGTAGAGCGCTGATACCGGTGTTTCTTTTCTGTGCATGGATTTTTGTAACTCCTACAAGCAAAAATTGATAAAACTTGAAAATAATATAGCATATAAGTAGATTTGGAAAAGCACAAGGCTCATAATCATTATTTTCTGATATCGGACATTCATCCGGACACGGGTATGTCTAATTATTTATTAATTTAATTTTTTCGCCGAAATTCAATACTTATCTCTATCGATATTTATCGGTAATTCGATACTGCGCTAGGTCATCCCTAGCCGTCCAGCGCTGACTTTTTTTTTTTACTTTGGCAGAACGGAGTTGGTGTTGCCAATTTAATGACAATGTCAGATGTCTACTTTGGTGGTTTCGTTCGACCTGTGAGGCTCTGAGTGCCGAGAGCTGATAGATGATAAAATGAGGGCGAGGCGACCCACTGCACTGACATGCGGCCTAAATCCGATCGAATCAAATATAATTCCCATCCCAATCATTCTGAAGATTCGAGTAACCTTATGGATAGAAAAGAAATGCAAAACCAACGGCTTATAGTATGCAGTTTAATCTAGTCACATGACGTGTTTTATTTTTTATTATATTATTCCAGTGAGTTATTATTAACTACATTTAGAGTTGTTACTACTACGCCTAGAAGCTAAAGTTGTAACATTAGGTTTTTGTAATAAAACATAAATAAGTAGTGTTACAGTCATATATTTAATATCATGTATTTATTTTCTTATAAACATGTCTAATTCGCTGCCAACTCTCTTTTAAACTTACTGCCCTCCATGTAGTGTTGCACCAAAATTGGAAGCATAATGATTAAATAAATCATTTTAATAAATTAAACAAGACATACAGAGCTGGAAGTAGTACATTCCAATCAGTCTTGTCATGCTGTCACCATTGCTAATGACAAAGCATCACTTGGAAGCACAAATCAGTATGAGTACCACGTCTTAGCTTCAGTCTAGACATGCTTTTTGAAGGGTTTTGGTGTTGTTTTTTTTAGTGACAGTTTTTTGTTAATTAGTTTGTCACAAGGAATATCCCGTCTCTCCATATCCATAATCTCAGATCTTCCATCGGGAGTTGTTTTATACTTGTATCCCAGATCCATCAGTATAGTTCGCATTGAGGAGTGACTGCATTTAAACTCATTGATGCTTTCTTTAGCTTTTTCTAATACTTTTTGAACGGTGGGATACTCTCCATTAGAATGGAACGATGACACAATTTTCATAATGACCCGTTTCTCGAAATCATTTATATCTCTTACTGGACGAGGTTGTAAAACGGTTTGGCGTGGGCAAAACGGTCCACCATTAGAGCATTCCCGTTTTATATTTCCGACAGTTTTGGAACTGACGCCACAAACTTTGCCTGTAAGGTTATGTGCTCGGTTGAAATTTATAGTGTGTAATTTTTCGGGATGTTCTTTTAGTTCCGTCAAAAACATTAGCACATTGTTGATAACAGTGCGCGTTTGAGGTTGAATGTTTGTTCCAATGGGTAAGATATTGTCTTCCAAAAACTCCTCCATAATAACTTGATTGTTTACCAACTTATGTCTCCTTTGAAATGGCGAGCTGAGCGCCAGCCGAGCAAACTTTTAAACTTTTATATGGCCACAAGGTAGTCAGTCAGTAGCCGAGCCAAACATTACTAACTAAAAAGTTAATACTTTAATTATTAGTTTGTCAGGTTAACTTTAAAAACAGAAACAAAAACAAGGACAAACAAGTATATGACAGATGGAATGATGATGATGAATGAAATGAAGGAACAGACCATGCTCTTACTAATCTGATCTGTGGGACAGACTGACAGCAGACAGAGACAAGAGAGGAAAATAACATAATAGGGATGAAGATCATCACAATATCGATATATCGATGACAAACCAATATCTGACAAAGTCGATTGTAACAGCTTAGTGCAACGGTGATACCTTACCAGTATTTCGATGTATTCTTTTGCATCATAAGACTTTAAAACAATATAACAGATTTCTGTGATCCAATTTTTAAGTTATTGTCCCCCGCGACTGCTTCCGTGCGTTTTGAGTTTGCTTCCTCTCGTACCGTCGAAGCGCAGCGTGATGTTTATAGCTTAAAGCTTTACTCAACACCAATAAATAAGCTATCTAACGCAAAAATATTTTTTTAAATCGGTCCATTAGTTCCTAAGATGAGCGCGTTCAAACAAACTCTTAAGCTTTATAATATTATTATAGATATTGTTTTTCGCCGTAACTTCTTAACTTACCTACATCGATATCTATCGGTTATTTGATGCTGCGATAGGTTACATCCCTAGCCATCCGTTCCGTCCGCCCACTGCTTGCTGGGCTTGCTGACATTGGCAGTTTTTTTAACATTGGCAGGGAGGGCGGCGTTAGTGTTGCCAACTTATTGACAATGTGCACTTATTCTGGTGTTTTCGTTAGATCTCCGTCAGAGAGATGATAAAAAAAGTAAAAAGGGGATGAGCGGCCCACATGCGGACTAAATCCGCACGCGCCGGCGGATTGCTGCCTGCATTATAGGAAATGGGCCATAAACTTAAGTGAAGGAAAGTTTTTTTATTCCTTTGAAATTCAATATTGAACATCCTGTACCTATAACAGAACTTTGTTGTGTGTGACGTAGCTAGATTTGCGAGTCTTGCGACACGTTTCCAATAAAGCAACTGTTTTTACACACTCCACTAAAATTTAATATGTCCACATCGTAAAAATGTCGTAAAAAACCTATTTTTGCTTTAACATTTCTTGGTTTCGCATGTACCTACCTATTTGGCCAAAAACATCAAAATGAGATTTTTTTTCAAACCTTTTGTGTTTCTTTTAATTTTTGTAAGAAATGTTCACATGCAAGATGACAATTTCTTGGACGAAAACGGTGAGTTAAGTTTCAGATAGGATAGTATACTTATTGCTAAACCGATTTAGATGAAAATGATAAGTTATACTTAGAAAATCATTACCTGAAGAGTATAAAGATTTGTAAGAGAAATTCGTAAGTGCAAGTGAATTTGAAATTAATAATAATTCTAGGTGGTATCACGGAGCGGACCTATATGTTTTGGCCTAACGCGACCATTCCATTCTACATCAACCCAGAGCATTTTGGTAAGATATACTTACAATATATGTTGGTGTAACTTAGCGGTACTAGTGCCACGTTTAATGTCAAGACAAATTCAACATAGGAAAAATATTGAAAATCAGTCCATCCGTTCTCGATATACAAGTGGTTGTTCGTCCGGGAGCTCTATTTTTGAAACATTAGCGTTCGAGAGCAAATCTGACTGGTTTTTATTCGAAAATCTAACATTTTATCAAAAATCACACGCCATATTGACGCGAGTTTGGTAAATATTGGCTCCTGCTGTTTCGAAGCTATATTCTATCACAAAAGACAAATAGTACTTAATTCTACATCTTCTTTAAATACATAAAAGAAGAAATAAAAATAAATTCTTAGTTCGCAATTACATGGCTAGGCCGATGATCAATTCTACGTCAAATGAACTGACAGAGACAGAATGATGATTTAATCCTGGGTTAATAAAGGGTTAATAAAGGTGTCTAATATTTAACTGCCTCGGTGGCGCAGCGGTGAGATGGTCGCATTTTAAAGCGACGGCTGCGCCAGAGGTCCCGGTATCGATCCCCGGGTCAGGCCAAAAATATATACCTGGGTTTTTCTTTTTAGAAATTCTCAGGGTATCCCGGAGTTTGGCAGTTGGCGGTGTTTGTTTCACCCCCGTTCCTCGGAAAGCACGTAGAGCCGTTGGTCCTTCACCTGATCTCTCTCCGGTCGTGTCAGATTGCTGTCCCATCGGGCTATGAGAGTGAAAGGAATAGAGAGTGCACCTGTGTTTGCGCACACACTTGTGCACTATAATATGTTAGTCGTTGTGAATGGCCACCGTAGTCGAAAGCGGCTAGGGGGACTATTATTATTCCAAGGCCCTTTGAATATAACTGTCCTTGATCCAGCCAAATGATTCAAATTTAGTTCAGTAATTTTCCACCGCAGCGCCATTAAACAAATATGGCGTCAAATTGTTAATGTTAATTATACTTTGGTTTTTTTCAGACAACGAACAGTCAACGACAATCATGACGACCCTCGCTCTATTGGCGTTTAAGACCTGTTTGAAATTTCTACCAGCATTAATAGCTCCTAATATGGACCAGCACGTTTTGGTGTTTGCGAATCCGTCTGGGGTCAAAAAATGTGTACCTAGCACCATGGGCCACCCAATTGATGAGCCTCATGTAAGTATTTACTTACTATGGGCCTCATAAAGAAGCTCAAAATCACACAACGAGCGATGGAGAGGGCTATGCTCGGTGTTTCTCTACGAGATCGAATCAGAAACGAGGAGATACGTAGAAGAACTAAGGTAACGGACATAGCCCTGCGAATCAGTAAGCTCAAGTGGCAGTGGGCAGGGCACATAGCGCGAAGAACTGATATAATGATGATGATGATGATGATGATGTAAGTATTTTGGCCCACTTGCGCACGATGCGATGATTTAATAGGATTACGCTAACCCAGGATTAAATCATCATTATGTCTCAGTCAACGTCAAATAAACTGACAGAGACAGAATGAGGATTTAATCCTGGGTTAGCGTTATCCTGAGTTAAATTATCGTGCGCAAGTCCTAACTCTTTCATTTTTGGTGGTGAGTTGTCTAACCACTTTTCACGGTTGTTTAAAATATATTTTTACGCCATCTATTGACGATGTGCTGAACTATTATGCTTTTTTAACTAACATCCTACTAATATTAAGCGAAATTGGGTATTTTTCATTTTCAAGAAAAAAAACGACTGATCTGATTTGGATGGATTTCAACATAGCATTTATTATACTGAACCATGGAGGCGGACATAAGAGTTTTGTCCGATTTTTTTTCTTATAGGGTTCAATATTTGGGCTAGCTAAGATGCGCAAAACCCTTTCAAGCTATCGAGGACGAGGACACCGCTGCCTTACCACCTTAAGAGCCAAACTTACTTGCGCCTATCGTCGTTTTTTTGTAAAACGGCAGATAACTCGACATTACTTTAGAAATCTAATCAAACAACCATTATTAATTATCTATATGCATATTTAATTATTTATTAAACCCAAGGAAATTGACTATTATAGGGTAAATTGTCGAGTTGTTGGCCATGCTAGAGCTGTCATTTACCCGACCCGACCGAAAAGCACAAAAATTGTGTACTACGTCTTATTGTTTACTTATTATTATTAATTGATAAGATACATTCAGGAGAAGGTTTTAGTCACTATTTTAGCTTAGTTATTATGTTTAACAATTTTTTTTATTGAACTGCCTTAAAAAATCACAAAAAAAAGTCTAACAGGAGAAACAAACATTTCAGGCAGTATTTGTTTTGTGCATACTTTTGTACACAACTCTTTTTATTTCAGACGTTGACCCTCGGCTACGATTGTCTCCGACCGCCGAACTTAGAAATGATGATAATGAAGGCACTGGGCTTCCCCTTTGAGCACAACAGAGCTACTCGGGACAAGTACATATCTGTTCAGATTGAAAACATTGATCCCAGTAAGTATTTATTACCTACTTTTATTTTTTACTATGTCTGCTTACGATCGGGTCAGTATGAAAAACCATGTTTACTTAGCGGGTTTAAAGTAAGTTTGTCTTTTTTTCATTTTTTACATTTTCCTTTGATTGGCGAATATTGTAAACAATTTATTTATAGCTTTTGAAATTATAAAATTAATTTGGAATCTGAGCAAGGCATGTTATGTTGTTGTCATTTACAGCCCTATATTGTATCATTAACACGTTCTGGGACAGTGAACGCCTACAGGCGTGAAAACAATAAAACATCTTTTGTGCCCGAAACGTGTTAAGCTGATTTAAAACCTATAGGTAGTACCTGACCTGCCTAGCAGAGTACCTGAAGATAAATGCAATTCAAACCAAAAAGAGGGGTTATGTTTTGAATTCCATCAACCAGTTAGTGTTTCTTAAAATGTTAATTACCGAAATAAATGAATGTCCTTATTTGACATGATATGATTTGTTAGTAATTACTGCCTTATTTACATACATTGCCCCACATACCTTCAAGATCATTACAATGTTATTATTGGTTTAACGCAAGTAAAATTGATAACATTTCGCCATCGAAAACAATAATAAAACTAAAATAATCGACCGCAAACTTATCTAATTAACTTGATAAACGTGATAAACCCAGCGTAATAATGATAACGGTTTTAAAAATGACAAACTAATTCAGTATATCTTCAAACACGACATAATGACGACGTACGCACAACACTTCAGACTCGACGAAAACGTATTCATTGAAACCAATTTGCAATCAAATGATTATGACGCCGTCGTCCTCATTTTATACCCAGATGACCTGAATGTCAAACTACCAAAACATGTCGAGAGTTTTGTTAACTCTTCATCCAGCATCGACAAGCACGTAACAAAAACGCCAACCGTGTGGAACTGTGAATACGTATCAGGTGGCAGGCTAGTCCTCAGTCCGACAGGAAAAATAACTCCGTACCATGACGTGAGAGTGGTAAAAGAAGCTGCGAAGAAAGGCGTCGCAAGAGCGTTAGATGCCGGCGCCAAAAAACCTTTGGTCGTCGTCCAAAACGTTCTAGAATACCCTGAGGGTCAGTTGGTTGCTATACTCGGAGCTTTAGAAACATTGTACGTGCCTCTACAGTTGAGAGAACGGGATAATGCTAAGAACTTCATCAGAATCGGATTCCATGCTGAGGAGAAGCTCACAGCGTCTTTCCAGAAGGTGGTAAGGAATGCTATAGCCTTAGAAAGATCTAGAATCGTAGCTAGAGACATAGCTGGTGGTGACCCGGAGAGGATGGCTCCGGCTAAGATTGTGGAGTATGTCAAAAATTCGTTCGCAGAAGATAGCAATATAGCAATAAGTGTTATTGAAAGCGAGGAGATCATCGCAAGGGATTATCCTCTCTTAGCAGCTGTGTCTAGAGCTGCAAATCGCGTGGACAGGCATAAACCAAGAGTGGTCGAAATTGAGTACAAGCCAACAGATTTGTCAAGAGTTGCAGAGACCCTGATGCTGGTTGGTAAAGGAGTTACGTATGACACAGGCGGTGCTGACATAAAAATCTCTGGCAAAATGGCTGGGATGTCCCGAGACAAGTGTGGGGCTGCTGCAGTGGCTGGCTTTTTAAAGGCCTGTTCAATATTGAAGCCACCAAACTTGAAAGTCGTTGGCGTGCTGTGTCTCTGCAGAAACTCAATCGGTGAAGATTCATACGTCGCTGACGAGTTGTTACTCTCAAGAAGCGGTAAGACAGTGCGAGTGACGAACACGGATGCGGAAGGTCGCTTTGCCATGGCCGATTCCGTTTTCAAGATGGCCGAATTGGCTGGTAAGGAGTTGAACCCTCATATTTACACTATTGCGACCTTGACGGGTCACGCGAGAGCGTGTTACGGGGGTTATTCAGCGTCTTTGGATAACCATAGTGCGAGGGCCACAAATCATTCCACTAGACTCCAATTCAGTGGTGGTAGATTAGGGGAAGGGATTGAAGTATCTGTGGTCAGACATGAAGACTTGGCTGTCAACGTTGGGAAATGCAAAGGGGATGATTTACTGCAAGTGGACATGGAGACAACATGTCGTCATCATCAGCTTGCCGCTGGGTTCCTGATCAAAGTGGGTGGGTTGGAAGATAAAAATGTGAAGTACACTCATTTGGACATAGCTGGGGCGGCGGGTGCTCCGCCAAATGAACCTACGGCGGTGCCTATCTTGTCTTTGTGTCATGTTCATAAAGTATTGCTGTGAAGAATGCTGAAAATATACCATTTTGGCTTTGTTATTTTATAGTTTTGAAGAGTGATAGTCAGTTTGTCTCGTTGTGACTATATTACCATACCATACAATTACGTAAATATATTTTTTCCGCTCAGATAATGCTATGATGAAGTTTTCAATATTGACAGAATACAGAAAGTGTATAAGAAAATTGACAAAGATTGACATTCTTTCCATAAATTTTGTTTTAAAATATATAACTTCAAAATAACATTTTTTAAGCGGCTTAACTATATACCACTTTTATCTATCAATTAAGAGACTTTAACCTAGACGTAAGGTCATTGCGATTGGTTAATGTTGTATATTGCTTTCTTTTTATCTGTTGTGTTAACTTATCTTATACTAATAATTGTTTTTGTAAATAAATAAATCTATAATTGGTTACTTAAATAATTGTATCCATAAAAACTGATTGTTTTACTCATTGAAAATGTCTCCAGAGCACCACAAAATATTATAGTATCTTGATAATAATAAATGAGCGTAATTATCATAAAAAGCTAAGTAAGTAGCTAATCACTATGATTAATAATTGTATCGATATTGGTCCGGTTCACAACCGATTAAAGATTATAAGAATGACCTTGATTAGGCACAGAGTATCTTGTATTATACACCTTGAAAAATGCATAGTAAATACAGACTCATGAGCTACGTACTCGTATAACGATTAAACCACTTGACTAATTTATTATGAGAGAGTCTAAAAACCAGAGAAAAACCCTATCATAAAACACTTTTTTTTACACGAAGGAAATGCTTTACGCATGCAAGAAGAACGGTAATTATGATGTGGGACTGTGGGAGTCTCTTCTTGACGAATGTCAGACTAGTCATTATGTATAACCCACTAATGAAAAACAACATTTAAGTCTGCCTGTGACAACGGATGCTGTAAAGCCTTCGAAACGTCTAGGCGTTTAATTAAAAATAAACGTTCGCGAAATCAATACGTGGAGTGTTTTCATCAATATTAATAGAGTTTATAATGTTTCAAAGCCGAAATTGAGCTGTTCACAAAAGACCCCATCCTGCCGCCTGAGCTTCGTGCTATACCTTACGACGTGGACAGCGTCATGCACTTCGGAGAGCGTGCCTTCAGCAAGAACGGGCACAGGACCATCATATTTAAGGTGAGAGGTCAATCAGTTAAAAGAAGTGATACTGGAAACTGGAGACTTCTCCTTCCCATGTGGTGCATTCTGTTTAATTAGTCAGGTATCAAAAGACAGCCGGGCGCCGCATAACAATGGAATTTCTGTTGTGTCTCGTTTACACATACTTGACGAGTTAATATCAATTCTTAATTGTGTCTCTTTAATGAGTAATAATTAAGAAGCTATTCAATCGTAGACACTTTGTATACCAACTTAAAGTTTCCGAAAATTGGTATTGGTGCAATAAAATCACACACTCGTATATATTCACACTTATGTATGTATTCAAGTTATGTATTTAGTTTATTATAAAGTTTTTATGTATCGTAAGTATATATTTAGTAACGTTGTGTTGGCGTCAATTTCTGCCGTCCGTGTACCTCACTCGGCAGGGTCCACTGAAAACCAGCGTCAGGTCCTCAAGAGGACCTGGCTTATGCTGAGTGAGGTCCTATTGGTTCGGACGTCACCGACACACATTACGCACTGCTTGGCTGGCATTTGAGTAGTAACTATCTGTTGCATTTTTATGTATAGTTTGTCTGTTTGTATATGTGTGTGTTTGTGATGTCCTTAATCAATAAAAGCTTTTCTTTCTTTCTTTCTTTCTTTCAAAATGTATGTATGTTTGCATGTCTGTCTGTATATTTATTTGTTCAAGGATTAAAAGAAAAGAAAACAATTTTATTTATGATAGATTAGTTTTAAGCATTCTTTAGATCTTTAATAACAGTTTTAAATATATTAATCGGAAAGTCAACAATGTATTCTGGTATTAAAAAAATATATAAACCTTGCAGGACCGAGGTAACCGTCCTGTTCAGCAAAATCGCAACGGCCTAAGTTCAAGCGACCTGCGTAAAATAGAAATCGTCTACGGCCCCGAATGCAGGAAAAGAGACCGTCAAGAAAAGTTAGAAATCTGCAAGAACTACCCTGGAGCAGCCAGGAGAAAGAGGGCAGTCACAGAGCTGGTCAACTTGAGAGTGAATAGAGACATCACGCCGCCACCAAAAGACGTATCTAGTAACGTCAACGATAGTCTAAGACAATTAGGCATTGAAGATGAAGTCCAAGAAGTTGTAGACCATGTCTACAAAGTTTCTGCTAAAGCCTTAAGGAACGCCAGAGCGAAATATTGCAACGGTTCCAAATCAGATTTGAGAACAAAAAATAATCAAAAAATATCTAGGAATGACACCCATGACGTTTTAGGCATAATCGAGTCTATAGCAGAATACGCGACAAACATGGTCGACAACGCTGTTGCGAATCTTACAGAATTTTGCCGGAATTCTGAAAATATTGAGACATATCAAAGGGCCAGGTGTGGGTTTTACGGGGGCCGCGACTGTCCTGGTAGATATAAATCAACAGCGTACGGTCGGGTTTTTAGTTCAACTAAGCACAGGCCTATTTTACCGCAGTCTACAAGGCATGACGGGAAACCTAGAGTACCCCAGTATGGAAGATCTGGTAACAGTACAGATGTAGAAGCCACAACAGTTTCGCTTGTCAGTAGACGTAAAAGAGACGTTGGAACGGTTGATGATAAGAACAAAACCGATTCAAGAGATGCAGCAGCAAGTCTTGCTAATCAAAGACCAGATAATGATACTAAAAACGACTTAAAAACTAAAATGGTGGAAAACGAAGCGGAATTGCCTGCACCTGGACGCAACAGACGAGTATTCACGTAAGTATAGCATCAGTTTCAGTAGAAATAAAGACTTGCAAATACGATATTTGTTTTCATACGTTGATGATTGCTCCACATGCGCCGTGAGTTAGATTATTTAATTATGGAAATACACGTATTTCAATTATAATAGACTAGAACACTGATATGGTATATTAGTTTTCAATAGTGGCATAGTTTGCCCTGAAACCTTTGCTTTGTAGTATTATGTGAAGTACAGGGGCTAAAATTCTCGTTTGTGGGTAAGACAGATTTTGATATTATTTTGAAGATATCATACATTTTTAATATTAATAATTGGTTAGGTTGCTGTAACTTAATTCATGTGAATTCTACATTGTGTTGATTATTTTTGCTGTGATGGAAATTTCGTTACTTATTTAAAAATATGATTATTTACAGCAGTAGAAATTTCACATGAGTGAAGTTGCATTCAAAATATAGTTAACGTTAAAAAATATAATTTTCAGGGCAATGAGAGCTACTTCAGGGGAATCAGAAGGCATGTCAATAGAAGGTTCTATTGAAGATACTCCTAGACCCTGGATTAGACCCAAACGAAAGGGAAAGAGAAGTCGGAACCGAGAGTAAGTAAAAAATTTAAGCTGGTACGTTGAATTAAGCAATCATCATTATCCATAGGACGTCCAGCTGAACAAAAACCTCCCCCAAAGTTTTCTACAGCGACCGGTCGCAAGCGGTCTGCATCCAGTGCGATCCTGCAATTTTTACATGGTCTTCTGTCCATTTTGTTGGTGCTGCGTTTTTGGACGATGGGTCTTCAATCTAGAACTGTTATGCTCAACATGATTATGCAGCCAAAAAGACCCTATCGATCTCGATAAAAAAAAAATATGTGCAAATTAACTTCGAAGGGTATTCAATCTAGACTCGCTAGGTAGAGATCGCTTATAGCGATTATCTAAGAATGACTATATTGTACATTTCAGACCGATCGCTGTGGAAGACTGTAGGGGAGGCCTATCTTCAATGTCTTTTAAATGAATTTACTACAGAAAATTATTAAATTATTAAATATTATTAAATATTGAAAAACTTTCAATCAATTATTTATTGCAAGTTATAGGTAAAAATAAACAAAACAGATCTTATTGTTGTTCTTATTTCTCGTTTTTTGAAGGTGACTAATTATTTTAAATTATTTTTATTGGATTCAAGGTCGTTGCGAGATCAGTCTGAAGATATCCCACCACCAAGAAAGCTGCCTAAAACTATAGAAATATCCAAGCAGAACCGTGAATTCTATGACGAGAGGAAATGGCCTGATGGCATCGTGAGATACATGTTGGATGTTAATACCAACTGTAAGTATATAATTATATAAGTATATAAAAATATTTTTTCTTCGCTTGGCAAACATTGTTATCAATCTTGACATTTATTTTTAACGAAATGATTCATTTAAAAATAAGGTTACACCAAAATTGACAACCTGCGCACGTACTGCGACAACTTTGATCTTTTTACCGACTTTAAAAAAAAGGAGGTAATCATTCGACCTGTATGTATGTTATATTTTTGTACCTATTTGAGTGCATACGAATACATACGAATATTTGAGTGCAATATTCGTATGTATGTTTGTCCACGGATTAAACGAAAAGTCATAGCGAGATGAATATTGTTTAGTTCAATCAAGTATAATCCAACTTAGGGTAGTGTAAGTTTCATCAAAATCGATAGAGTGGTTATTGAGATAAGGGAAATAAATAAAAAAAAATATTTTAAGAAATGGAACCGCCTTCAAAAATCTGACTTAAATGCCTTAAACAATGCATTTGTCTTCTATTTAGAAAAAAATATTCTTTTGGAGTAGGTGCATGATATCTTGCATTGCGTGGCCTAATTTTAGCTCTTGTTTATGATTATCTGATATTTTGTTTTCCCACAGATGATTTGAACGAAGTCCGCGCTCGCTTAGAAGAAGTGAACAGAATCCTAAAGAGAAGAACCTGCGTACAACTTGAGGAGATCAATGAAGCAGAAGCGGAGAATTATGAAGATTATTTGGTGCTGGACACTTCTGCCGACTACGTCACTGGAAGAGTGGGGGGAAAGCAGGTAGTTTTTTTATATTTTTTTAATCAGTTATGTCAAAAGCCTTTTCTGATATTACTATTTATAAAGTGATGGAAAACCCAGGTTCTTAAACTGCGGTATGGGAGGCAAGAGGGAAACAATATATTAATTGTATCATCCCTAATTTAGAGATTTCTACCCTAATTTAGAGTTTACGTACGTAAGCTTACGTACCACCACAGAATATAATATTAGTACCACCAACAGTCTACACAGTAACACACATTATGCACCAGGCATGCACAAACTCCAGATGAATTAGTTTTTCATAAATAGAAGACAAACGCGAATTTAAAACTTTTTAGTTAATTTTAGAAGACAGTAAAATTTTTTACATGTTTTTTTTAAGTTACAAACGAATAACCTACATATTACTTACTGGGTTCAAAATATATGTGTTTCCAATTCCAATAAATAACCAATTCGGCACATCACTCGCTCGTACAGCTTTCTTTCACTCGGTTTCAGTCTTGGTTACCCGCCGCGGTTATGTTTGTGGTACAGAGGGCCGAATACTGTGTTCTTTACCCTACATGAAGTTTTATATATTTCTATCACTTTTACATATTTACAGTAGCCGTCGTTCGTTCGTAACGTAATAACAAATATCCCTTTACTATGGTAAAGAAAACTGTAAAAGCGTGCTAATAATACATTTTGGCAAACCTTTAACAACGGAACAAAAATAACGTTAATCGTTGTCGTTAAAAACAATATTTTTATCTCGAAATAACTCGAATACTCCCGTTTCATTCATGAACATCAATCACACACAACACAGTCGCACGCAATCAATTAAAATTATGTACATAAAATTCTCACAATCAACAACACACGGGAATAACAAGTTTAATGACCTCATGAACTGTCAAACCTAAGGGAGTGCGACAGAGAAAGCCAATCTATTAAGTCTTACTACTATAAGTGCGTGAGGGACAAAACACACACAAGGGCCGGTTTGGAGAGAGACGGGACGAAAACATTGGGCCAAAGACAACGAGTGCGTAAGGGATGGAGGATACACGTGCTTTTGACGTCAAACCGAAGGATGAATGAATAGGGTGGTCAGGTAATCAAATCTCCACTTTTTACGAGGAAATATACCAAGCAGACTGAAAAACTTAATTCGTCAATCATAAAAGGAGGTTTCACAATTTTAGCAAGCAAACGCTACGCTTACTTTGCCCATTTTTTGTTGTAATCATTTCAATGTTCTTCAAGATTTATCATTTAACTTTAACAGATGAAAATAAATAAGAAGCAAATGAGTTTGTAATATCATTCAATATGAAATTAATTGAGTTGTCACTATATCATGATTTTACACAAATTGTAATAACATCATAAATCATAACAACACTAGGTACATTGTTGTAGTGGGTAAAAAATAAGGGTAATATTAATTCCTTGTACTGGTAACCCACATCTAGAACCTTCTACTGAACTCGTGATCTGATTGGCCAGAACTTTCGCGCTCTCGAAATTTCTATCTTCTCATTGGCGAAGGTATAAATACTGGCGAAGAAGCCGCGAACAGGATAGTTTGAAAATCGAAGGACTGTGAGTGAAGTGATGAAGGTGGAATAAAGTTTTAGTGTAAGTTTTAGTTTTGTAAATAATGGTGGCTATCGGAATCGATTTGGGTACGACGTATTCGTGTGTGGCTGTATGGCGTGGCGGCACCGCGGAGGTTATTGCCAATGACTTGGGAAACCGTACTACACCTTCTTACGTGGCATTCACACCGACTGACCGTTTGATCGGTGAACCTGCGAAGAACCAAGCACCATTGAATCCTTGGAACACTGTTTTTGGCGCCAAACGTCTTATAGGCCGGCGATTCGACGATGTTGGAGTTCAAATGGATTTGAGACACTGGCCGTTTCACGTTATCAACGAAAACGGTAAACCAAAGATTCTAGTCGAGCATAGAGGTAAGAAAAAGAAGTTTGCGCCCGAAGAAATCAGTAGTATGGTGCTGTTTAGTATGAAGCAAGTGGCCGAGTCTTATCTAGGTGTTAAAGTGGATAAGGCCGTTATAACTGTTCCCGCTTATTTCAACGATGCTCAGAGGCAAGCAACTAAGGCTGCCGCGACTATAGCCGGTTTAGAAGTGTTGAGGATTACAAATGAGCCAACAGCGGCAGCATTAGCTTATGGATTAGACAGGAATTTGAAAGGAGAAAAGAACGTTTTAGTGTTCGACTTAGGAGGCGGCACTTTTGATGTTTCGGTGCTCAGTATAGGAGAGAACGAAGAGGGGACTATTTACGAGGTGAAAGCGACTGCTGGAAACACTAGATTGGGCGGTGAAGACTTCGACAACAGATTGGTAGCTTATTTCGCTGAGGATTTTAGAAAAAAATACGGCACTGATATTCTTGGCAATGCAAAAGCTACTAGACGGTTGAAAGCAGCTTCGGAACGGGCTAAACGGTTTTTGACGTCAGCTACAGAGGCTACCGTAGAGGTGCAATCACTTTGCGACGGTATAGACTACCGTGGAAAGATTACTAGGGCGCTTTTTGAAGAATTATGTTCAGATTTGTTCCAAGATACGATAGCGCCAGTGGAACAGGCTTTAGAAGATGCGAGCATGACGAAGAGCGATATAGAAGACGTTATTCTCATTGGTGGTAGCACGAGAATACCAAAAATTAGAAGGATGTTGAGCGATCTCTTTAATGGACGTAATCTTACTACATCTATCAACCCCGATGAAGCTGTAGCGTTAGGGGCTGCTATCCAAGCTGCAATCTTAAGCGGCGAAGACCATGAAAAGATCAACGATTTGTTACTAGTCGATGTAGTGCCATTGTCTTTGGGCGTGGAAACGGCCAGAGGGATCATGTACAAAGTCATCCAAAGAAACACAACTATTCCTTGCTCGAACACCAAAGATCTAACTACGTTAGAAGACTACCAAAGCACGATGACCATTGAAGTTTTCGAAGGAGAACGGAGCTTGACAAAAGACAACAATTTGCTTGGAGTTTTCGACCTGACTGGTATACCACCAGCTCCTCGGGGAGTTGCAAAGATACATGTCACATTTGACATTGATGTCAATGGGATCCTGACTGTGACAGCTCAGGATCGAAGCACAGGCAATTGCAAGAAGATAACAATTAGAAACGAGCATAAATTGAACCAGCAAGAGATTAACAAGATGATTGCTGATGCTGAAAGGTTTAGAGAAGAAGATAGAGAGAAGAAACTCGGTTTAGAAGCTCGAAACCAGTTGGAGACCTACGTTTATGGAGTAAAGCAGACGGTCACGGAAAAAGGAGATAAATTAACAGAAGATGAGAAAATGACTATGTTTAACGAATGCGAGGATGCCATAACTTGGTTGGATGTAAACGAGGACTGCCTAAGAGAGGAATATGAGAGGAAATTAACTGAGCTGATGCGAAAATGGTCGCCAATCATGCAGAAGTATTACGATTACAGCTGGAAACATAGAAGCAAGAGGCAAAGAGGAGACAGCGCTACGATTGAGCTGAACGAAAGAGAGTTAGCAACGATGCAGCAGCTGTATTCTGGAGTTTCTGAAATATCTGGAGCTGTAGGAACAGCTGGAAGTTCTAGAATCCCAACAGTGGGATCTTTAGAAGTTGTAGAACTGTCGGTGGTGCCGGGATCTTCTGGATTGTCTCGTACACCTGGAAGACCTGGAACTTTTGATTCGTCGTCCTAAATTGACATTTCGTGACACACAACTCTGTTATTTTGGTAAGTCAATTATTGATGTTTTTGTCATTAAATATCAATTTAGGAGAGTTGGGATTATGTACCCGCAGCTTATGTGGTTATTCGTAGTTGTTGATTTTTAGGTATTTCATGATTGTTAACGTAAGTGTGGCAGGTATATTCGAATTGCGATATTTATCTTTAAAAAAATTTGCTATGCTATAATACTCACCGGTACCGGTACTCTATGAATAATAGCGATCTCAATTTTTTACAGCCTTACCACAAATAACTTAAATACTAGGTTTGGACCACTGTTGAAATATAATATTGTAGTTTAAAATCAAAGTCAACAAGACCTAAGGGTGACATACATTTCACTTTAGCCGCATAAAATTTAAACAGTAGTTAAAACCATGTTTATTTATTTGTGGTAAAGCCGTGAATGTTTCGCTATATTTGTCACACCAATCTAAGGGGCTGTGCTGTGTTAACTAAGAAAACAATTTATTTTCATGATAGGTAAGGAAGAAGTTATCTATCTAGGTATTATGTAGTGAAATAAACTGTTAAATAATCGATAAATTGCTTAATGGCTTCGAATTATACTAAAGATGACTTTTTAGTTAAAAAAAAAACTTCTGAATCTCTATAGCTCTATGTAGATTAATAAAGGGGACTTTACACGCTCAGTAAATAAAATATTCTCGCGAGGAAACGCATTGTTATTGCCTTGCCACTTTTTTGTATTTGAATTTCATCTCATTTTAATAGTATTTTTAAATAAATAATGTTGCCACTTCTAAAGAAGTAATTTAGGTAGGTACCTTTCATATTGAAAGATTGTGAGTAGTAAATATTTTAGTTTACTCATTGTTATAAAATTCAACGCAATTCAATTCAATTGTTGTAAAATCACGAAGCCATCCACGATTTTCATGTGATAACTTTGTTTTGTAGAAATATATAATTTTTATGTGGTTTTTGTTTTATTTCCTCTAATTCCCTGGAGACTGTTTTTAATGTATTTATTAAATAAAATGTAGGGACTTGATATTAAATAGTAACATTAACTAACTAACACTAACATTATTTGCAATTTTATGTCTTTGTTATGCTCTAGCGAATTGATATTAAACTTCAATTTTATATTCTAAAGTTTTATCAAGAAATCAAACACACTGAGCTATTATTTAAGAGCCCAAAAAGATTTGAAAAGATCTCAATGACTGTCACTGAGCAATCACTTTGATATTTTTACAGAATACAGATCGAGGGTCTCAATGACTAGGCAATCTCTGGTTTTCTCTACTTTGATAACATGTTTGCAGAACTTCGGCTCGCTAGAGCTGTACCGCGGGGGACAGCACCGGCAGCATGCTGCTATGATTGTGATGGCGATGCTCGGCTTCTACTTCGAGCTGGCCCGCCACGACCGGGATAAGTACGTGCGAGTACATCTGCGGCATGTACGGCCGGGTAATAATTTAATTTGCATCATACCTTTTTGTTGCACTGTGATAACTAAAATCACTTACAAGCACATTTGCACTTTTTGCGACAAACGCTGCTGAAAACCCATTACGCGTGACGCGAACTAGTTGGATAGTTAAAAATTGCCCTTTGTGATGCTTTTGTAAATATGAATTAACTATCTTTAAACTTGATATTAGAAGAATATTTAAATTTTCATTAAATAACGTTGCGTCGAGCGAAGATTGTATTAGGTCTTTAGGCAGGTAATTGTAATCATTACAATTCAATGTCACTGACTGTACATTACTGATTAAAATGATCAAGTCTTCATCGAGTTGATAAAAGGAAAATTAAAAGCTGCAGTTGGCACGGGTTTACAAATCAATCATAATACATATTTATTTGACGCTATACGATTGCCGTGAAAACACAAAATGCTTCACAATGCAGTTTTTAAGTAATACAAAGAATATTCTCACTGCTGGTATTTATGCTTTGCTGCGCTCACGATACTTCAATTTCAGATAAACTCCACCATTTTGAGAAAATAAGATCGGACGCGACGTTCCCACTTCCATACGACTACGAGAGCGCCACGCACCCGGCTTGGCAGTTTTGGAGAAAAATCGGCAAGACTGGCATTTCATGCGTTGCTACTTTCAAGGCTGTGGTAAATTAGTTTGTATTTATATTATTTAATTTTTAAAGAAAGTAATGATAGGTACGGAATCGCATCAGATTTTTTTTTCTATTAAAGTAGGGTAATGATTTGTTAAAAAAATACTGACGGTGTAAAGGTGCCTTAATACAATTTTTCCCGCCTTTTTTGACATGACATTTTTTTTTTCAGGACCCAGACGGCAGCGTCATGAAATCCATGGGCCAACATGAGAAACTTCTGTCTGATATGGATATATTAAAAATTAATACTGTATACGGAACTGACTGTTTTGTGGAAAAACGTTCAAAAAAACAAGATTCGGTACAAGGGGAAGATAGAGAGCAGATGGTAGATGAAAGTACAGAAAGTAATAAAATAACGAGAGGGCTGGGATAAAGTATCTAAGTTATAAACAAAATTAAGTATTTTTTCATGTTACAGTTTTAGAAATTCGTAAAATTATAAAAATAAATTAATTGGTAATAAATCGTTTTACACGACTACCTGCTTTTAGTCAAAACGCGCTCTTAACCTATTAAGGCCTAGCTAGTTTATGAGTGCTTAGCAAAAACAAAAAAACAGCGATAGAGAAAGAGATAGTCACATTATCAAACATGGCTTATGAAAAGTTATTATTATACTGATAAACGACAATAATTGGCATATTTATAAGTTTAGAAAAATCAGTGTTTCCAATGGATTTGGAACCCTAAAATTTTCAAAGTTAGAGTGAACAGGCTTTTTCTGGGTGAGCTTGCTCCATCGTCGTCTCTGTCTATACCACTGGTCTAGCCTGGAGACAAGAGCGAACACATTTCAAAAAAAAAAAAAAACAATCTCAATTTTTACAAGAACGTAGGCATGATGAAGAATACCCGTTAGGTAGCTAAAACGCTTACAACTCTCGTCGTCATTTTTTTTATAAAAAAATAAATAATGGACACCAATCACATATAAGTTGCTAATTTGCATTTGTGTCACGGAAATCTGAAACAACGGTGGTACCAACACAGACCCGAGGCAATATTCAAACGTATGATTTCTACATTGAGCCGACTGGGAGTCGAACCCGGGACCTCGGGAGTCACGGTGTTTGAAGCCCGTTTTTATGTCGCATGTGCTAGCTATGTGTATTTCGTTTGGTAAGGCGGTGTCCTCAAACGTGCGGTAGTGCGAAAATCTCCTGATACTTATATTAAAAATAAAATTCAAGAATACGATTGAAAGCCATTTATTTTACCCCTTCTTCCCCGTTAACGGGGCTGTCATCCCCTTCTTTGCTAATGACGTCATACACGCAGATGTCAGCGGCGTACTTGCGAGCCCGCACCACGCATGCGCCGCGATATATCATCACGCTTACAGCTGAAAAAAAAGATTTTTTGCTCTCAGGAAATGCAGAAAGATTTATAATTAAAACCGCATAAAGATTTAGACTTGCTGAGTCGAACCTCAGAATTGTGAGGCGCTGAACTGAAATATGAGTGACTTTAATTAATGCATTGAGTGCAAAATGCGTCCGCATTGGCGGATTCGGCTCCATCCAGCTGGTCTGCTTAGCTGCTTACCCACACCTTTAGTAGAGGACAAGCAGTCGCAGCGAACTTCGTTTCGCCCTGGCCCCGTTCCGTTTTATGGTTATCCAATTCGGGGCCAAGAAAAATCCAACAAAGTAAAAGAGATGAAAATCGTTTCACCCTTTCACGAGATATTTATAACAGGTGTACGTGTAACTAACACGATTTTAATTCTTTATTTATCTTCTCATGGAATAAAATAGAAAACTATGTAAGTGCTCATGCGAGACGAGGTAGATAATATCAATCCCGGCCACCATCCACTATGAGGTCTATGAGCCACGTAGCGATAGACATCTATGGACCGACGACTAGGATAAACATACATAGCGTAAGTATTATAGGCCTCTACTACCCAGACTATTTATATAACTAGTCTAGTCCCCCTAGCCGATTTCGACTACGGTGGCCAGTCACAAAGACTAACCGACTGCGCGGGACATTTTATAGTGCACAAGTGTGTGCGCATACACAGGTGCACTCTCTATTCCTTTCACTCTCATAGCCCGATGGGACAGCAATCTGACACGACCGGAGAGAGATCAGGCGCAGGACCAACAGCTTTACGTGCTTTCCGAGGAACAGGGGTGAAACACAGCATTCTCCAAACTCCGGGCTTCCCTGAGAATTTCTGAACAGAAAAACCCAGGTACTTACATATTTTTGGCCCGACCCGGGAATCGAACCCGGGACCTCTGGCGCAGCCGTCGCTCTAAAATGCGACCCTCTAACCGCTGCGCCACCGAGGTAGTTATATTATATTTATTTAATACATAATCAATCACAGAAGCATTAATAATAGAACGACAGAGCCTGGCCTAAATGCAAACAGATGCAAACCTATTGGATGTCAAAATTGAAACTACGCCAGGAATTACTCAAACATCAGTGTCTGTCCCATCTTAAGATCTAGGGCAAATCTGACGGTCACATTCATAGTACAATCAGTATAATACCTATTTCATCAGTCAGTCATCATCATGACTCATACCTACTGGCCTACCTTAAAACAGCGATTTCGAAATATTAGTTCGTAGAGTCTCGGTACGAATGGGTTAACACGTTTGTATTAAGCATCCTTGATTTTATACGGTTTCCATAATTATTATATAAACTTTGCCCATAAGTTCTTAAAAGTAATGAATGGGTGTTGGCTATGTTGATAATGAGTACAAATAGGAAGATACTAATTACTAACCAGGCCTATCTACAGTAGTAACCATCATTCTCTCAATTTTGTGTTCTTCTTTCCAATGGAAAAACATTTTCTTTATGATAGCCACCACTAGGGCTATCATGAAAATGCTCATGCCGAATAATATCGTGTATAGAGCCATTTATATTAAAATTAACCATAGTAAAATGCATTTTGTTCGCTGTGGCTGTGAATGGAAAATTTAAATGACATTATCAATACAATATCAACAACAACAATGGATGACAGTAAAATTGTCATGGATTGTCACCTTTTAAAAAAGAAAGGACTAAAGAAGTTTTCAATAAAAAAATGCACTTCCAGAATCCGGAAAATAAGGCTGCATAACTTTTGAGGTCTATGCTCTTCAAGTAGGTAATTTAAAAAAAACAACCTATGTCGGTCCTTCTTCCTCTTCCTTTCTCTCTCAATCCTCAAATAGGTACTGATATAAAGTTTCGTGGCGCGAAATGTGATTGTTGTTTTGTTGACAAACTTTTATTGTGCTGGTTCGCTTTGTTTGCAGTATGTTCGTATTTTTATGAAAATCAAACTTTGTATCATCGAAATGAGTGATGCTTATAGTAAGTATTTTCGCCGCAATTTAAACTTTAGTTTTTTTCGCGATACAAACGCGAAATTCAATCATATATTAATAATTATTTTTCAATATCAGTATTTAAATTTAATATAATACGGGACATAATCATTTAATATTCCTATAAGTTTAATTAAATCCAATTTCATGAGGTTTTCCATATTTCTTATCTTAAGTAACGCCTTATAAGTGCGTGCGTATCACAAATGAATAAAATGTAAAAGAAAAGTTAAAAAATCGAAATAGAAATTAAAACAACATTCTTAGACAGACAAGCCGGCACTAAGGTAAGCTTCTTTTACTAATTTAATCTTATTTTAGTATTTACTTTCAGTACGCAATATCACCCTAAAATATCGGCTAGCCGTGGCAATCGCTGTTTTGAAGGGCAAGCCACAAGATGTTTCCATAGAAAACTACATCGAAGACTTGAAAAATAAATTAAATAATGAAAATACAGACGATTTAGACCTTACAGTGTGCAGTGACGATTTTGATGTTGAAGAAAATGCCGCGGCGATGGATGATGTTAATATTACAAATAAAAACATGGGTATTGATAATAGTAATAGTGTGACAATCTTAAAAGATTACAATATACAGTTATATGGCACTGATGTTGAATTAAATGGGAGTACTACTCATACAATTCAAGAAATAAATGAAAATATAGATATTTCAGAAACGGTGCGTAAAAGAGTTACTAAATTCATAACACATAAAAATTAACAATACTCATTTTATTCTCATTTCTATTACAGAATTTCATCGAAGATTCTCAAGTCAGAACTCAAGAATTGATCAATTTACCACAACTAGCAAAATCTTCTGATTTAGAAACATTTTGCTTAACACAACCACAAAATGCAGTTCAAAATAGCAGTCCTAAAACAGTTTTCAATTTAAATGAAGTAATTGGAACAAATGAAGTAAATGCGAATTCAAATGAATTCAACAGAATTGATTCTGATCGAACTTATTATGATTCGCAAACAACTGAATTGTACAGTTTACATGGCTACACACAAAACTATACGCATGTTAGCCAGAGTCAAAACAATGAAATAATAATAAGCGATAAGTTTTTAAAAGCCAAAAATAGCGTTCAACATTTTGATAAATCAAAACATGAAATTGTAGAAATTGATAATGTGACACAAAATACTTCAAACACTGTTATTTTTAATGATAACTCTAAAGATTATAATACACATTGTCCTTCAATAGAAATTGATGAACCTAACATATTTACAAATGAAGTAAATAAAACTGTAACTGAAAATCAACTTTCAATACAAATAAATGAATCATTTACACAATACGCTCCAGATTTAAATGACATACCAATGTCTCCAAATAGAGTAACAGAAATTGATGAAAATTGCCAAATAAATGAAAATAATTTTAAAGGAAATGAAGAAATAAATGAAAATAATGATTTGAATAATGAATCTCAAATAGTGTCGTTTAAAGTTGTAGAAGAATTGAATAAAATCAAAAATTATATAAATAAGAAAGTTGAAAGAAGAATAAGCAATGATGGGTCTATGGATTCTGGGTATAGAAGTGATAGCCAATCAAAATGCTCTTTTAGAAGTTGTAAGTAGGAATAATATTATTTTTTTATAATTTAAGTTTTACATAATATAAGTTATAGGTGAGGTTGTGGCCAAATGTCTGCCTTTAAAATGCTACAAAATAATATTCATTTTTTTACAATACGACAATCTCTGAAGTCGTGTGGCTTGCACGCCGATTGTCACCATTGTTGATTGTTTACCATCTTTTAATTCAAGGTCCTGTATTCGATTTTCAGTCAGGGCCCCGATTCTCACGTCTATCGAACTATTTTCGTGTGGTAATTTGTTTACGAGTTTCATATTTTTGCCAAAAAATCCAGTACCTAATAAAACTGCTACTAGTATTTTCTTCGAAAAATAAAATTCGATTAGTGAACTTTTTCTTGGGGCCCAGGTATAGGTAGTTCTTAAGATAATAAAATGTTTGCATTGGTTTTGTGTACTTACAAATAAAACAATATTTTCAGCTTTACAGCCCTCAGGAAACTGGCTAAATCAGTCCGCACACAGCTTGTACGAATACATCACCCAATGCCCACTGCTGGGATGCACGCATGAGATAATTGAGGAGATAGCACAGGTACTTGATAATGATCATCATCATCATCATCATTATCAGCCGAAGGACGTCCACTGCTGAACGTAGGCCTCCCCTACGGCTTTCCACAACGACCGGTTGTGAGTGGTCTGCATCCAGTGCGATCCTGCGATCTTTACAAGGTCGTCTGTCCATCTTGTCGGTGGACGTCCTACGCTGCGCCTTTTTGTTTGATAATGATAGTTTATATAAATACTAAATATGCGCCAGACAACACACCAATTGTCTTGGTTTTGAACTAAGGAATTTTCTTCCTTGTGCTACGAATACCAGACAACGATAATGACGGGGGCGTCTCCCATAAATACTTAAATACATAAAAACATCCATGACTTAGGTACAAATGTTCGTGATATTTACCCTTGCGGGATTCGAACCCGCAATCGCTGACATAGTAGTCAGATCGGATGCGAACCAGAAACCAACTATTGACAACTAGCTTTTGCCCGCGACTTCGTTCGCGTGGACTTCAGGTTCGTCCCGTCTAGTAGCGCAAAAAATGTGTTTTTTTACGACCTCACATTAGAAACCTCAAAAATTGTAGCCTATATGTTATTCTGATGTATAAGCTATATTGTGGTAAAGTTTCATTCAAATCCATTCAGTAGTTTTTACGTGAAAGAGTAACAAACATCCATACATCCATACATACAAACTTTCGCCTTTATAATAGTAGTAGGATATTAAATTGCCTGAGAGGTCAAATGACACCCCAAATAAACCTTATTACAAAGAGATAGTACCAGGTTTATTTATTTAAATACTTTATAACACGAGTAATGTTTTGCAAAGGTGGATTTAGTACTAAACTCATTATTTGTCAGTCAAGCAGCTGTAAAGTTTTCTGCCTACTTCATCATTGCATACCATGCCATGAAAAAACAAAAAGGCAAAAAAAAAACACTATCCCCACTAGACCGTCCCGTCACCGACCAACACCGTCGCGTGCCATGCACGGAGCGTGTCAGCACCGGCAAAATACGCTCTCGCTCCATATAACGGAGACAGAATGCTTAGATCCGTTCAGTGGGCAAGGTAGAGCGTATCGTGTTGCTTTTCGTGTCTGATGCTCCTAGTACGATCATGGTGTGTCAATCTATACTAATATTATAAAGCTGAAGAGTTTGTTTGTTTGTTTGAACGCGCTAATCTCCGAAACTACTGGTTCGAATTGAATAATTCTTTTTGTGTTGGATAGTCCAGTTATCGAGGAAGGCTATAGGCTATATAACATCACGCTACGACCAATAGGAGCAAAGATATAGTGGTAAATGTGTAAAAAACGGGAGAAAGAAGTCACTATTCCACGCGGACAAAGTCGCGGGCAAAAGCTATAATATTATAAAGCTGAAGAGTTTGTTTGTTTGTTTGTTTGTTTGAACGCGCTAATCTCCGAAACTACTGGTTCGAATTGAATAATTCTTTTTGTGTTGGATAGTCCAGTTATCGAGGAAGGCTATAGGCTATATAACATCACGCTACGACCAATAGGAGCAAAGATATAGTGGTAAATGTGTAAAAAACGGGAGAAAGAAGTCACTATTCCACGCGGACGAAGTCGCGGGCAAAAGCTAGTAGGTTTATAAATTCAAATAATTGAAATTATTTCACAGGTATTAGGCCAACTCATAGATAAATTGCATGAAGAAGAAAAGTATCCTTCTTTTTTAGATGATTTACTTGAAAACGTCAATAATTTACTGCAAGAATTGTTCGAAGAAAGCGGCGAAGAAGATATTGTAAGTACAAAAAAAATATTATATTAATGTTCTATCGAGGTCACCACCGCCTTACCACCTAAAGAGCCGAAATGGCTTGTATTGTATTTTAACATAAGAATAATGTTCTTTTTTAGCTCCTAAGAAAGGACGAAATCGTTCAAAGATTGCTTCTCCTAAACAAATCGGTTCACATACAAAAATACACTATAGAAAAAATTACTACAATATTACAAAATTTACTACCTCATCTCACAAACCCTGAAGAAACGTATGAAATCTCAAATATAAGTCAAATGGAGAATACATCTTACATATTCCATTTACTCGAAGTAATTCTAAAACGGTATATCAAAAGCAAAAATGTGTCAAGTCAAGAATTTACCGATTCTCAGGTCGAATTGAAAAGGAGTTCGATTACAGAATTGTGGAGAAAAAAGTGGAATCCAAATTATAAAGAAGATGTTATTGAAGAGTATACACCAAGAAAATGTGTTCTAGTTAAATGCAATGAGGTTTTGAATAAATTGGTAGTGGCTAGTATGGATGGGTATAGTTTGATAGCGTTTGCAGCGTTAAATTGCTTCAATATACTGCAATCTTAAGTGAGAAATAACATAACTTGGTATTTTCAACAAAATTGGTTGTTTCTACAGATCATCTTGCGCAAAAAGTACTGTGCATTTTAACTATAAAAATTTTACATCAAACAAAATGTGAATGTAATTTTAAAAAATCTGAATTTGTATGTAAATATGTAGTTTTGATCTTATGTAATGCGGTAGTCAAATGTAAGATATTAGAATTAAAAGATCACATCATAGTAACAAATCTTTTATTTTAATAAATTAAAACTTAACTCAGATCTATATCACAGAATATTTATCAATACGAAGACTTTCTCAGATAAAATTTAAATGTATTTAGCAATACATCAATTTAGTTTTTTTGTGTGTACCTCTAACAATAAGTAGGAAGCTGTTCTTCTTCCCATTTTTCTTTCTCGCAAACTTGTCGTAGATGGCGGTTCAGCTTGTTGTTTCCCTGAAAAATAGGAAAAAATATGTCTCAGTCAGGTATTTTTTCTAGGTAAATGAAGTGTATACAATACCCATTACATTGTCAATTGAAGATGTTCAAAATAAATAAACTTAATTCTTATCCTAACAGCATCTGTATAGCCAACTGAAGTTTATAAGCATTGAGTCAGTGCCACCTAGTGGCGAATTAGTGAAACTTAACACTTATTGTGGATTTTATATTAATTTTGTAATCAGTGTAAGGCTTCATTTCAATTTGATGGTAGTCAGGGGTACTTTAGTGTGGTGACGCAGCCTAGACGCTTAATTCTGGAGTGTCCGTGAAAAGGGGTATAACTCGAAAATCGTGATTTTTGGGAAATGACGTTTGAAGTTTCAAAAAATTCCTATTTTGTTTTTGGCGAAGATTTTTGAATAAAAGTTTTTGTAAGAGAAAACTACAAAATCAATGTTTATTTTAACAGAGAATTATATTTTTTTAATGTAATAATATATTTAATATTTAAAAAAATTTAAAGTTATATCACTTTACACAGTAGAATGAGTATTTATCATTTGGTGTATATTGATTTAATTTGACTTAAAACATTTTACACTATGAAATTGGTATTGGTGTCTAATGATACAACTTCCATAAAAATGCTCGTAATTTTTCATTGGTACTTTATATCACTGAACCGACAAAATGTAAAAGTGCAGTTTTTAATGCAGATTATTTTGGGCTGTACGTATTTTCAAATTTACTCGGTTTTCATAAAGTTGAATCAGCTTACACATCATTTAGATATCACATGTAATGTGTAAAATGGTATAAGTAGTCAGTTTGGTGATTTAAGTAGCCAAAAGCTATGTGTATTCTGATATAAGTATCATGTCATTTATTGCTACACTAGTGGACCCAGCGAATTTCCATTTTACCCCCGTACCCGTCCCACCCCGGCCCCCTTTTATGGTTGATATCCTATTCAGGGCCAAGAAAAATCCAACAATGTAAAAAATATGAAAATCGGTCCACCCATTCTCGAGTCGACAAGTGGTGTGTCAAATACAGCTTTGTTTTATGTAAATAAGATTTTAATGATGACTTTGTTGACTTTAAGCTTGCAGTTGCGAGATAAAAGTATATTATATGGGTATTTTCATACAATTGATGAGTCATCTCCGGTTATTAAATAAGCTGCAATATAGCGGCAAATAAATACTTTGTCCTTAAGGATAAAGTATTATTTTATTTAAAAGTTCTCCTCTCATTCATATTTCTAAAAATTTAATTAATAATAATTTTCTAATCTATCATAAATCTATGAATGAGAGGAGGCCTATGTTCAGCAGTGGACGTCCTTTGGGTGATAATGATGATGAATGATGGAAGCTAATATTTATAAATCATTAAGAATGAAAACAATTAAAACTTAAGAAAGTTGGTAAAACTCGCCTTATACACTTTAAAAATACCCTACTTCTAATAACCGTACGTCATGTACATTTGTTTTTGTCCCTTGTTACTATTTTTGGATCATGGATTTCATTAGTACGTTTATTGAAATGAATTTTCGCCTGGGTGCAATATAATTACAATCGAGATTTAATCTAATGACATTACGAAACCAAATTAAATAATGGTTTATGTATCGTTTCATTTTGAATACCGAAGACAAGAAAAAATGATTTTTGTGCTCTTTGAGTCTAATTAAAACCTAGATAGTTTATTTGCTTTAGCATAATATTATAGGTATCAAGTTAGCGATTTTAAACGTGAATATCCATAACTTTCATGGAAGCTATGGCGTTGAATAGCATAACTGGTCTTATTAATAGAAGATCCCTATCTGAAAAGCTAGATATAACTGCAAAATATTAGGATATTATGTTTTCTTTCTGCTCTCTGTGCATTATTGTTATTGTAACTGAAGTAGAGCAATAAACGTCCAATAATACGGATACCAAAACAAAATACTCATTAGGCTGCCGTGAAGAAGATACTCAGATAGCACCTGGAATCACAAGGCTAAGTAGATTGGTTGATAATACGAGCATTCAATTCATTGATAATACGAGCAAAAAAGCGCAGGAAAACAGCACAAGACAGCATCACTTATTTTTTTATTACTGAGGCAAGCCCACTATATTACCGGAGGACCATAAAGGAGTTTTACGATATTACATAATAAGCAATACGAAGTAAATGAGCAATACTAGGGCGGGAAATAAATAATTATGACACACCGATCTTTTAGCTACTTTAGAACCTGGAGACTACTTTGCGTACCAACTGTTTTCCCGCCATTGAAAGATTTTGTTAATGTCATTTCCCTCTCAGTATATCGTCACGCAAACCCAGTGATTTTACCAATAAGTCACTATGACCATATTGATTTCATTAGTCCAAGGTTAAATTAAAATAGTACTTAACAATTGAGTACTTTATGTCTGCTATGCATACCTACGTTGTACTGTAATGCGTGTTTTCAAAAAATCCTTTGTTTTCTTCTACATTCGCATTCTTTTTTTACTGTAGTATTTGTCTTTCTCCCCAGTAAGAAGCGTGAAGGTAAATAAGACACGCAGCCTCATAATACTTTTAACAATAACATTATACTTTTGTTATAACTATTCCTTGTATTTCGTTCTAAGTGATATAACTTAATTTATATCAATGACTACAACTTCTATATGGAATTTAGTAATTGTGTATAAAGTTGTAACTCAAGTTGTATTATTATACATTTATCAAAAGTAAAATTTCGCTCGGTGCAAAATGTTATAACTGCACATGTATCTATATACACGTATTTATTTGTGGAATTCTCAAAAAAATGTCTACTTACATCACTTTGCACGAAAACTATCTTTGCCATTTTAAGCCGTAAGAACACGTGGATAAGACAGAAAATTCGGTAATTTTTTTGTCATTTGTAATTTGCCGTAAAATAAAAAACGATATAAGTTGAGTTATACCCCTTTTCACGGAGACTCCAGAATTAAGGACTTGCATAATTAGAACAGGCTTGCCAATGTGTGATCGAGTGATATCAGCATGTGCCCGGATAGCGTAAGACACAGGGTTTGATTCCTTGTCTGACGCTTTTTACAAAAACAATTTATCACAATATAAAAACAAAAATAAAAATACTTCAGAGTTGGAAATCAACGGTTGATATTGAGGGTACATAAAAATAATACCTTAAAGTTAGCCCCGCATCTGTGGCACACAGCGCGCGGCGGGTCGGCGCGAGGTCGACGCATTTTGCGGGTATTCGTACACGAGTGCGACGATAGAGACCGCCGCGTGGGACACACGCGGCCGCATGTTAGGCAGGTGATGCTGAAAAAAATATACATTTGTCTTGAAGTAGTATAACAATAGTCGATCGATACTAATTTATAAATAGACAAAATTAATCCATAGAAATTGTAAGCTAGTGGATGAATGGAAATATGTGATCGGAATTGCTTAGTTACGGTTTACAATTTTTTAAGAGAGAACTAAATGCTTTATTATTATTACAGCTTCTCTATCTCAGATTTTTGTAGCGACCTCTTTACTCTTAGCATCTGAGGGCTCAAGATCTTGTTGCATCGCAGAACGAACTGACAGAGTGAATTAATGAATGAATGAAGTAACCTCTCGATCTCAGGCTTTTGTCTTATTTTTTAGATTCTTAACTCTGGTATATGAGTCTTATATCTGGTAAAGGTTGTCTGGAAGAGGACCGCCTAAATTCTACATTTCCTTTAAACAAATTTGTAAATTCACTAATGTTATGTGCAATAAAGAGTTATCTATCTATCTATGAGGTGCCTCGTGTTTATTCTTATATGTCACCACCGATTGAACAAACTGACAAAGTGAGTGAATGAATGAACAATAATAAACTAACCTTTCTATGTCCAGTTTTTGTATCTCCACTCTTATCATGTGAGGTGCCTCATGTTTCTTCTTATGTCGTCACAGAGTGAATGCACAGTTAGTGAATGAATGAACAAACAAACTAACCTTTCCATTTCAAGTTTTTGTCTCGGTCTCTTCACTCTCGGCATCTGAGGGTTTTCTTGTGTCTCATGTTTTTTCTTGTGTCGTCTAAGAGTGTACGGACTGCTGAACGTTGAAGGACATTCGGGGCAGCGGAATTTGCGTTGAATGTGCTTACTGAAAAATTTTAATAAAAACTTGTGAAAAATTGTTGCCAATCGGCACATAAAGTATTATCATAAAAGTAAGCTTTATGGTCAGTTGAAAATAGGTTACATCTCATCTATTGACGAGATACGGAGCATGAATGAGGCTTTTTTTTCTTAACTTTTTTATTGGTTATACTATACTTACATCATATGCGTCCTAACAGCTGCTTGGTCGTTGTATCTCTCCCCGCATACAGTGCACGCGTAAGTGCGTCCTGTGTCTTTTGATCTGTGGAACCTTTTCAGGTGCTGCTGTAGCGCGTTGGGGCCGCTGGAAGAGCATTTAAAAATATTACTCTGACGGTGGAAATGTATCTGATAGACATCATCTTATTGTCTTTTCAAATCATCCAAGAATTCATTAATATTAAACACGAATTGAAATGTGACCGTGTGAAGTGTCTTTTTTATCCTAATGATTGCCTTTTTGAAGTGCCTTTTGCATCCGAAAGAAGTGCCTCTTTCTTTATTTTTTAAATATTTAAAAAACAAAGTAGAGTAGAAAAGGCGATCTTAATACTTTAAAGTATTCTCTACCATTCAGCCACTAGTTTAGGCATTAAAAACCTTACTTTTGGGGCATAAACGTGCTTATTGCTAACTAGGTAGTCATTCTCAAAATTGAAAATTTTGCAGTTGGCACATTTTTGCTCGCACTAATTATAGTAATTGGTGTATACTTACTTAAACATATTCCCGCAGAGATGACAAGCCACGCCCTCTAGCGGCAGATTGCGACAAGCTCGAGCATGGCTCGTCCTGTGCCGCGGTTTTACTATCTCACCTAGATAATAAGAAATATAACAATGTTTATTGATTAGACTGTAAACATCCCACTGCTGGGCAAAAGCCTTACCTCAAGTATGAGGTGGTATGAGCCATACTCCACCACGCGGGCTCAGTGCAGATTGGCGGAGGGGTGTTTGCAAGGCGAGCGACCAACCTTGCTGTCAGATTTTATCAACCCGCCCATAGGGCCTCTGACTAGATTTAACGACTTATTTATTTTTTTCTAAAAGAGGCCTTTCCATCGAAATGACTTTTAACTCGTAGTTTTTTGTTTGAAGTGACGCTCATTCTTGTGTCGTGTGTGCATGCGGATTTGGTTTGAAAGTGATCAGGCAGTAAATACCTCGACCCTACTATACTCAAGCCTGTACTCAAAAAATAAATTAATAAATATAAATTGTCAAGAGTTCAGATATAATCAAAATGGATCGATTTATTTATTTTATTAAACTTTATTGCACTGTAAATTGTACAATTGGCGGAATTAATGCCCTATGGCATTATCTACCAGTCAACCGCATGATAATGCAGAGAGTTTAATCAGTGTCGGAACATTAATAATAAGTGAGAAGTGGTACAAAAAAAGAAGTAAAATGCTCTAACATAAATATACATACCAATATTACACAAATAATAAGATATTATTAGCAAAAGACTAATGAACATACATAGAATACATATACTTCATAAATACGAAATTATAATAGGAATCATTATAGAAGTCATAAAAGTCGTTTATTTTTGCATATAGACCCACTGGGGGCACTTATACACGTCCCAATATAGACCCTACCACAGCTTCGGGACAATTGTGGGCTAGTGCTGAGAAGAAGCTGCGCAACAAACTCAGTCACTATTGTCTATGCCTCTTTTAGGATCTACATACCGCATTTAGTGCACTTGTGTCTCTCTGCGTGGATGGCTGTGTGCGCGCGCAACACGGCGGACGTGGCAAAACGCAGCGTGCATATAGCGCAGCGGTATTCACCGTTTGACTGAAAAACGAAGCATTATAATAATACTACATTATTATCATTTGTAAAAATATTTCCTTCAAATATTGTGAGAGCAATCTCGCAACATTGATGAGGTCACGCAGCCTACGCGTCAAAGAAAGCACTTGCAAAATTCAACAGCCTTGTCAATGTGTTGGTGGCTGAGTGGTATAAGCATGCGCCCGGGTATTGTAAGATACGGGGTTCGATTCCTCATGTCGCAGTTGCTTTTTACAAGTGCGATTTATATTATTAAGTTTGTATAGTGAAAAATACTCCACAATCCACTTCTAAAATGTCAGTGTGCACAAACACAGCAATTACCATGGCAACGCTGTAAAGATGATAAAGCTACGTATTCACTTGGCGACAAAGTCGCTCAACATGTCGCGAGTAGTCGCGGGATATCTACTTGCAACTGTCTGGCGACAATGTCGGTCGACATTTTGCTCGTCCACATTACCATAGTTGTGGTCGCGATGTCACCCGAGGAGGTAGTGTTGTTATGTGCGGCATAATTATTCAGAAAAGTATTTCCAAACGAAAAAGGAAAAGGTGGTGGGTTGGGGAACATCTACAACAAAGGGAAGGTCATAAGGTCAGCAGCGCGCCGCCTCGCCTTATCGATAAGTGTCACGACACTGTCAGGAAGCCTTAGGTGCCGGACAACTGTACTTGCAAAAAAACTGCAGTAGAAACACACCAGAATTTCTGCGGTATCCAGAAATGCAGTGATCCGGCAGAACTGTACTACTGTGGAAAACAGCCCTTACTTTTACATTTTCAACATATTTTCTTACCTCTTCATGTCTCATCATATGAGCCTGATAGGTATCCTTAAATAAGAACCCTAAGGCACAATTATAGCATTTAAACTCGGCTTCAATATATTTCTTTTCTTTCCTACTTCTTTCCAATTCCGCTTTCTGCTCACTCACACTTAGTTTGAACTTTTCGTATGGAGGTTTCTCTTTTTGTGATTTTCTTTTCTTTTTTTTGTGTTTTTTGGAATCCTTACTTTTTATTTCTGTTGATTCTTCATTAGTGTCTATAACTTCAGGTGATCTACATTCTTCTGTATCATCTGTGATTGCATCACAACCTTGTTCAATAAAATCTAAATTATCATTAGCAACATCATTTTCATTAAAATTTTCATCATTATCATCGAAGTTATGATTGTCTTCGTAATTAATTTTTAATTTATCATCTGTTTCTTCCTCAGTGAAATTTTGAGAATATTCAGGTTCAGTATTTTCATGTATTTCATCTTGTAAATTTGGTTTATCTTGAAACTCTTCAAATTCAATTCTATCGTCAAACTTCATATAATCGTTAGGATATGATGGATATTCCTCATTACTATCTAATGTGTCTTCAAAGTATTTAAAATGATAGTATTTTGAGTTGATATTTCTGTTTTTGTAATGTTCACAGTCTTCGAAACACACTGTGTGGATCTCTAAGTCGTTACGCTGAAGATTTAACGTTCCTTTTTCACTGAAAATTTAAAGATTATATGTTATTATTTTATTTTAGCAGTTGCACAACTAAGAAGACTAAGAACAGTACAATGTTACCTAATTGTAATTGACTTTACCTAAATAGTACAGGGTATTCCAAGCTTCGCTTTAGACAAACAGATCGGAACAGCCATAATCGGTTCAGGACGTGACAGCAAATGTGACATAGATGAGAGTCTGGGCACAACTGTAATTTACATAATAAACTCATTGAACTACCGTAGTACTTTTATATTTTCTGTGCTATCACTTAAAAACAATTGGTAAATGTATGTTTTACAGCTCAATCCTTAACTTTTACTGGCAAGAAAGGTGTCTTGATTTATATGGGCTATAAATAATTGATAGGCAAATAAGAGATTTATAGTAAGATTTGGATTGGCTTCCTGAAAGCTAGTTTTGACCCTTTGAATAAAGAACAGTGATATTTAGGGAGAATACGAGCTTAACAATGATTACATTATTTAATTACTCATTGTTTGACTTTCACAATAGTAATTTACTGATAAATACAAATATAAAATAAAAATAATACGTACATTCATGCCAACAACTTCTCTGTACTTTTCTCGCATATCTTCATTAGTGTCCTCATTCACTGTGCTATGGCAAATGAAACAAAGAAAAGACGACATATTTCCAGGATTCTAAGATGATTTTGTTTCAGAAAAATCTTTCTTTAAATTCCGTTGTAAACAAATCTACCCCGCACCACAACTGTGACCACAACCATACTCTTACTAATCTGTGCCACAACCTCAACCAAGAAGCTGAGATACAAACTGGAGATTGCAATACGAACAATATTTTGAAGCCAAAAAAATTGAACTCATTTGACCTTTACGGTTGTCTTCTGTCTCACTCACTCAATGAATAGTGTAGCCAGGTTCATGGAGAATATTCCCCAAGCCATTCTTTGTTTTTCTTGCAATAAATAAACCTACGAAGAAGGGCAGTGCGTAATACTTTTTCACATAAGAAATTAATGGTTATGATTAATGAAATATTTTTAGAGCTTGCTTGTAACAAGCTGCAAAAAAATATTTTTTTATGCAGCTTTTCCCCCGACTGTGTGGTAATCTTATTGACGTATTTTGGCAACACCAAAGCATATTGTCAAAACCATAGTGATTATATTCTCTTTGGTCAAAACCATAACGCCCGGCTGTCAAAAGAATCTCTTTCACTTCGAATATTCATTTCAGGAATTTTTGAAATATATGCCGTGTTTTGGTGCAAATCATCATGAGTTGTGTGGTTCGTGGTTGTGGAAACGTCTAGCATCCAAAAAGGAGCGTGAAATTCCACAGGTATACACATTTTTTTCATATTTTCTGTGCTTCATGATAGTACTTCTATTTTAGAGATATTGAGGACTACGTTTATGTTTTTAATGTATTAAACGTAAACAATTACTAGAATATGCACTTCGTGATATATCTGACTACTCACTTTTATAAAATAATAAGCCATAATACATAAAAACTGAACTTATAAGAAATACTTTTTTGTCGTAGTAATAAGACAAGGGTAACCATATTTTACGTCGCGTGCGTTTAGAAAATTTTCACGAAAAATTATGAAATCTAATAAAATTTGTAACAATGTATTTTATCGTATAAAAGAGCTTCAAATAAACACTTTTTATTCTAATACTTTTTTTATCCCACTCATAGTTAAGCGAAAAAATGCGACCGAATTATCCAGGCGTTTTGGACTTATAAAAATTTTCAAGAAAATGTTTCAAACCTAATAAATCTGGAATCTTTGTTTATTAACGTTAACAAGGGCTTAATATAAGCACTTTTTGTTCTTATATTTTTTTCTATCCGATGCATAGTTTAGTGGGAAAATATGTGCGAATTTTATCAAAGCGTTTTGGACTTTGAAAAATTACGCTAAAATTACGAAAAGTCCCAAACGCCTTGCACACTCTTTGCTACACTCCAACCCTAAGTTCAGATCCTATCTTTGACTGGGAAAGTAATTCCTCGAAAATCTTTTATTATTCTTCATATTTATTGACTTAATTGGCTTAGCAGGTAGAAAGTAGTGCAGTAATTAACCTTTAATCCATGGGTTGGGTTTGATTACTGGTTCGCATCAATTTAGAAAAGATTTTCCTTAGGGTTAGGTAGCACTAAAGTGATGTCTCTTATGATAAAATTGTCTGATACCTCTTACACAAGGATCATAATCCCTTATTTTTCCTCAATAACTACTTTTGTTTGTAGGGGATGGTTAGCGCAACATGATTAATTTGGTGTATTATATATTGCTGTTTTATTTTAGTTTCCCGAGAGACCAAAAAATTAAAAATGCTTGGTTATGCAAAATACCATTATAAAAGGCAAATTCTATGCATCTGCCAGGATTTATAGTGCACACTTCAGACCTGATGAGCCTGAGAGACCAGGCCATCTACTCAAAACCGCAGTACCATTTTATGCCTACCAGCCGTGCAAATGTTGCAACCTATTAGTAAGTAATAATCACATCCAAAATTGTTGTTAATGAGGTTTTAATTTTTGTAGCTAGATAATATTTATATTTACTAAAGTGCTAACTTATTAACTAATTCATAAAACCATGAATGACTGATCTTCAAACTAAACAAAATTTATCAAAACTTGCTTTGTTTGTGTGGACTTCATTGTCATGGTGAATCATCATAAAGATTAATGTTGATATTCATAGTTGTTGGGAGCTTGAAAACTCGCAACTGTTCTGTGACACAAACTTAACAAATATGTGAAATTTTTACACATCCATCATAGTTTAATCCATGATTTGGGATCTCTTAATGTTTTGGAAGGATGCCTGTGTGTGTGACAAATATTGACTTGAAATGTTTTTTTTCCTATTTCAGGAATGTAATAATATACCTTCAAGTTCTAACACTACATATTATGCAAATGTAAGTGAAGCAAAATTGACACAGCCAACTTTAGAAAAAAGTGTTGTAAGTAAAAATTATATCAATATTACAAGATGAATTCTTATTAGTGTTAAATACTATAAATTGTCTATACTAATAAGATAAATAATAAAAAACTTTTCAACAAACTAGTTATAATATTGTTAGATGGCCGTCCCCGTTTATGTAAAGAAAAGATTTATAAGAATTAACCTCATATTCATTTTTATGATGCTTGCTTATGACAGTGTATGTTTTTTTAAATAGGTTGATGAAAATGAACCACCCTCTAAACGGCGGAGATAAAATGATGATAAAACTAATATAATGAACTTCAGAGACTACATCTAATACTGTTGAAGTCACAATGCCAATCAATGCCAGTCAATTGATTAGACTTTTAAATGTGTATTGAAAATGATTGTAAACTTTTATAAATAAGTAACGAATTATACGATTTGAGTACTAACATAATGTTATTTTTTATTTATAGTTTTTTAATCAACAGTATAATAATTTTGTGGGTGCGATTCCAATATCATGGATTCGCTTTTCCTTTTGAGTGAGTGAATGAAAAAAGAAAAAGAGAATAACCCGGTAGGGCAGGCCACACTGTATAAAATATTACACGGTGTATAGTAGGTATGTATCCTATTAAGATGAAACTCTAATCTCAACTACTATAACTTAGTTGAAAAATTGGCTACCTACTTAAATAAATTATTTAAAAAAATAAATGTAGTTTATTTTCTTACCACCAGTTTACTATTATTATTTTCAACTAAAGTTCTGCTGGGCACAAAAAAACAAGTCCCGCAATTTTTCCATAATCGGGGCGGGCCGCACCCAACGACCTCTATGTTACAAAATACATACAAGTCTATGGCCGCACCGCAACGCAACGTATTGCAAAATTCCTTCATTCCTATTATTATTATTTTTTCAGATAAGAGATGTTTTTTTTATCCTTAATATATTAAGTAATATCCTTAACATATTATTTATTATGTATAATAGTCGCTCACTTTTGATCGTAGCTTCCTTTATTATTTTATAACGTGTTGTCACCCCACTGAAAGAGACAGCAAACAACCATGACGTCATTCAAGGTCAAATTGTTTAGCTTCAGTCTTTTCTTCATAATGCAATCTCCAGTTTGTATATAAGCTTCTTGACCTCAACACAACGACCACAGATTAGTAAGAGTAAGTCACAGATTAGTAAGAGTATGGAGTAAGTAAGAGCACAGATAATATAATACTGTAAGAGTATACACGAACCACGAACTCCCAAACGAACTCTTTTGACTCTTTGACAGACAGACAGAGTCTGTCAGTGTCAGATGTCCCAAAAACCAAAAAACGCTTACTTACGAGGTAGGAGGACAGTGTCAGACCTTAGCCGTATCATATGGAAACAAAAAAAACAGTAAGAACATCACTAAAAACAATTGAAATATCGATTCAATTTACTTATTTTTTTTACCGTAGTCGATCAAGTCAACCATTGGTTGGGTAAGGCAAAAACGATTGAACTTTTCACTATACAGCGTAGCGTAGTGTAGGTAGGTCTGGCTGGAAGCTGAAGCTGCTGGTGGGGCCACCTGTCTAGTCTTACTTAGGTATGTCTGAAATCAGCATGTAGGTAAATAATAGCAATAAATGGGTTTCTTATTTAAACGCAATGTTGTGAGTTACATATTACCAATATTTTTTCATTTATTTCGTATTATAATACATGCTATCACGGTATCGATCCAATCACAGCACATTCAATTGAATGTAATCGAGTCATAATTTTTTTCTCGAGAATACATCACCACCTGACATTCCGCGACACATCCATCCATCACGTCAGAAATCGGAAAAATTAATAATTTTGTGCTTTGAAGCATAAATTACGATAAACAATTCATACAAATCTGTTACAAATAAACGAATTAACATTTGGACAATAAAAGTGTGGTCTTCAGACTTTTGTAGTGGTATGTTTGACGTTGTGTTTTATAGGTTTGGTCTTTGATCTATAAAGCGGCTAAACAGATTTTAAATTGGACTGGAGGTCTCGTAATTAAGGAGTTTACGCCTCCCGAGTAGTGCGTGTGACAATTGCTATACATTTGATTGGTTACAAAAATACGGATCTGAATAGAGGATGTCGCAAGTCGTCGCCGGCAGTACCGAATTTTCCACCGTACTATGTTTGAATACCGAATAGTTTCATGAGCGCACGGCCGGATGAAATTTTCCCTGTGTGTAAGTATATATACTCTTATGTTTTAAAAGCAGTGATGTGGCCGGCTTGTTTACATAATTAGATTAACAATTTAGTAGGTCACAAGTGTTTTTATACTCAATAAGATTCTAGTTGGAATTGCTTATGTGTTAAAGTAAACTGTTTGCACAACATATTACCGTCAATTTACATAGCTTAGGTATTTTATGAGTTTTGTTGAATATTTTAGACAATGTTTAAGTATTGTTAACATGACTTTTGCCATGTTAACAATACTTATACTTTTTTGAGCCCAGTCTTTAAATGTGATAATCGTCTGAGCTGAAAAAACACCTTAAATGCATGAAACAGTCTGTACTCATTAACATTATTTATGTTGTCAATACTCTGATGTCTGCGATACGACTATATTTCCCAAGGTGAGAAATTGAGACAAAAAATTGATGGTAATATTTTTTGTCCGAGAAAAACACGCTTTTGTAGATGTCAATATAGTTATTCTTATAAGATGCAATACAAATAAGTGTTAAAAACATTCTTAACCAATGTCAATACATCAGTATATGTTTCTTAGTTCGGTATTGTCTTGGTAAATTTAATAATATTTCTTATTTTAAAGCATGTGGTGTTTACTTGTACTCCTAAGTAGGTACCATGCTTGAATATTTCTGTACTGTAATGAAGTCTGATCACAATATTAGGATTCAATTGAAGCTATTTTATTTTTCCTCTTCATTATCATTATTTTATGATGCTCGGGTATTTTATCTGACACATGAGATAAGCTGTATTTTAAACCACCTATCTTAGTTGAAATAACAAGTGGTTAGGTTATCTAATTTCTAAAATATTCAAACTGTTGCTTAGAAGTTAAAATGATATACAATAGGTTTTTTGATAGCACCTAAATGATGATGATGAAGATTGGTCATGTAAACCAACATTCTCTAGATATAGAAATATAAATCATATGTTACGAGAACAAAGCACATACTGTATTGAAGTTTTTAAACACTTCTCCTTTCAATTCAAATACGGAATTACAGTTCAAATTCTAAAGAAGCCTATAATGAAATTCCATTACAGTGTATGCTTTGCCTTCATATTATGAAAGACAGCTATTTTTATCACCATCAATCTCAAGTCTAAACATTATCATCTTTTAAGGTAAACAAACACGATGTCATAAAATATTACATCAAAGAATATTTGGCTCTTAAAAGTTCATGTTTATCGATGTTAAGCATCATGAAAGGTGTTAAATTTTCATGGACACTAACATTTAAAATCGATACTAATGTTATTAAGCGGAAGACTTTGTTGATTTGAACACACTAATCTCGGAAACTACCTGACTGATGTGTTTTTTTTTGTGATAGATTATTTTTTATTTTATATTAAAAAATAAGGGTTAAAATCAAAACGCACGAACCCAGACGCGAGGTACTGCTAGTAAAAGAACGGCTCATGCTACTAAACCCAAAAAAAAGCCACTTTCACCCCATAACGTTTTATAGGGAGGATTATAATTCACAATTTTGGGGTCATAGTGGAATGAATGTATGGATTGTTAAATTGGGAGAACAATAGAGGTCAAGTGGCATAAGCCAAAAAAAAACATGACTACTTTATATCTAACTTAAAATGGTAGATTAAAGAAAATAGCGTATTCGCAGTAGTTTCACCATCCGCTATTCTATTGCGTACCATTCATAAAATTACAGTACTTAACCAATTATTCACCAGAGAACCTCGTAACCAGAGGCCCTCCTTGAACTGTAATTACCATTTGTTCGGTGTATTAATGAGAATTAACACATGTTGCATACTGTTGTATGAATTTTTAGACGTTGCTAACTTGTATGGAGTGATCTTTTGATAGTTTGGTAGCAGTGAGTGTGTAAAATAGGTAATTTTAGATATTCATAGTTATCAGTCCATTCCATATAACATATTTAATTTTGTTAAAATTTACTCCATTTTTATTTGTTAAACTCTTGTGGCTCTACTGTATAGGTCACCACCGCCTTACCACCATAAGAGCCAAAATCGCTTGCACCTTTCGTCGACTTTTGTATAAAGTGACGCCCGTTGTTGAATCGAGTGTGCGAGTGTTGTTTCTTTTGAAACTGGTAAGATGGTATAAAAACATCGAATATACACAATTACACCCAGAAATAAGATTTTAGTCACAATATATGAATGAAGTATTGAGAAATATCTACTTTTATTTTTATTGGGAAAATAAAATAATTTAATTAAAACGCTTCATCAAGATTTTAATACTATAATCTCTTCTAATATTATAAAGCTAAAGATTTTGTTTGAACGCGCTAATCTCGGGAATTACTGGACCGATATGAAAAAATATTTTTGTGTTTAACAGCTTATTTATTGAGGAAGGTTCTAAGCTATAAAACATCACGCTGCGACGGGAGGGGAGGGAGGTAACTCAAAACAAATGTTTGTGTGATGAGCACGAACATTTGTACCTAAGTATTTGATGTTATATGTATTTAAGTAATTATGGGAGACGCCCCCGTCATAATCATTGTCTGGTACTTCGTAACATATGGAAGAAAATTCCTTACCACAAAACCAGACAATTGGTGTGTTGTCTGGCGCATATTTATTTATTTATTTATACCCCTGTTTGATTTGACTTTATAATTAGATATTTTTATTGTTAACCTTTCGCAAGAATGCACTTAAATATTTAACTACCTGTATTAGGTATTTTAGTACAACTGATGTCATTTTATGTTATGCATGAATAGGTTAGTAATATTTATTTTGTATGTGCGATTTGACCTTCACACCGCTATTGTATTCACAACATAAAATACAGATAACACATATCGTATCGTGTAAATGTTTATCTGGGTTTGCCTATATTCCACGAATTATTGCATACATAATAGTCCCTCTAGCCGATTTCGACTACGGTGGCCAGTCACAAGGACCAACCGACTGCGCGGGACATATTATAGTGCACAAGTGTGTGCGCAAACACAGGTGCACTCTCTATTCCTTTCACTCTCATAGCCCGATGGGACAGCAATCTGACACGACCGGAGAGAGATCAGGCGCAGGACCAACGGCTTTACGTGATTTCCGAGGCACGGGGGTGAAACACCGCCAACTTCCAAACTCCGGGCTTCCCTGAGAATTGTTGAACTGAAAAACTCAGGTTCATATTTTTTGGCCCGACCCGGGAATCGAACCCGAGACCTCTGGCGCAACCGTCGCTTTAAAATGCGACCCTCTAACCGCTGCGCCACCGAGGCAGTTATATACATACCATACTAATATTATGAAAGCGTAAGTGTGTCTTTCTGTATATTACCTCTTTATGCCGTTTCGGAAGAAATTCGGTATAAAAATAGTTTTAATCCTTAAAAAGGATATAGGATAGCTTTTATCCTTGAAATCATCCATAAAGAGGTTGAAATGGTAGAAAGCCGATTTTTGCGCGAGCATTACCGTGGCAATCTACTAGTTCTTCATAAGCTACTATTAGCCAGCCACCTTAAGTTAGATTTTCCGGACAAAAAGTAATCAATAACCAATTTTCTTTAAAATCGGTTCAGCTTGATCATTCGTTAATCAATAGAAAGACGAGTTAATCCTACTACTATTATAAAGGCGAAAGTTTGTAAGTATGGATGTATGGATGTATGGATGTTTGTTACTCTTTCACGTAAAAACTACTGAATGGATTTGAATGAAACTTTACCACAATATAGCTTATACATCAGAATAACATATAGGCTACAATTTTTGAGGTTTCTAATGTGAGGTCGTAAAAAAACACATTTTTTGCGCTACTAGACGGGACGAACCTGAAGTCCACGCGAACGAAGTCGCGGGCAAAAGCTAGTCTCCTATAGTTAAGGAGGAATATTACTTAAAACAGTAAATTAACCACAGTATTTTTCTCGTGTAACTTATTTAGTCGCCTAACATATTTTTGTTTGTATCCTCAGTTTAAGCAAGCTATCTGAAGCTTATCTTTGCTAACCTAAAAATAATGTTTATCTTGCTAACCGACTGATAAGTACGAAGTAAAGCATTTCAATGTTATTCTCAGTAAGCTTAAATAAATGTATGATGAATCATAAAGATTATACCTCTATTATTGTACAGAACTGTCTCGGTGGCGCAGCGGTAAGAGGGTCGCATTTTAAAGCGACGGCTGCGCCAGAGGTCTCGGGTTCGATTCCCGGGTCGGGCCAAAAACATGTACCTGTTTTTTTCTGTTCAGAAATTCTCAGGGTAGCCCGGAGTTTGGAAGTTGGCGGTGTTTCACCCCCGTGCCTCGGAAAGCACGTAGAGCCTTTGTTCCTGCGCCTGATCTCTCTCCGGTCGTGTCAGATTGCTGTCCCGTCGGCTATGAGAGAGAAAAGTATAGAGAGGGCACCTGTGATTGCGTACACACTTGTGCACTATAATATGTCCCGCGCAGTCGGTTAGTCGTTGTGACTGGCCACCGTAGTCGAAATCGGCTAGGGGGACTATTATTATTAGTACTGGTAGTAAATCAATATCTTCAGTGAAATGTATCTTCCTATGGAGTATGGTACTAACCCGTTATCGTAAGAATGAACCTGTCAAACATGTCACGTTCCTCCCGCTTCTCCGCTCACCCGCCCGCGTTCGTCCATTTCGTATCAATACAGTTCAATTTTGAACACTTTTCCTTGCACGCGGTGACAAATTTTTAGTTCTGCAAATGACTCTAGGGGCGCTGTGCAATTTTCTATAGACTTTTTTTACGTAGTCGCTACGCTAGCGAGTAAAACCGTCGTTTACTCATTGTTACGGTACAGGTAGAAGTAGTTGGTGTGTACTGTACATCTGGTAGTTTCATAAAAAATAAGTTTTCGGTAGGTAAGCACGGACTGCATTGTATGGCATGGTCTTCTTCTTCTTTCGTGTCGGCAGGAATACGGGCTAAATCTTACTTGCCCAGAAAGCGGCTACCGTGGTAGCCCTCTGGTTACTTACAAGTAAGTCCTCACGCGAGCAGGCGGTCGGGCACGCGGGGCAGTTAGTGAGGTGGGCCATGGTTTGCAGGGGTTCTCCACATTCACAGCTAGCGTCCGCGCTACTTGAGTACCCCCACCGACACAGGTTATCTTTGCTCCGACCAACCTGGGTCCTCAGCCTATTAAGGCTTCTCCAGATTGGCCAAGGCTCCTTATAGCCTGGAGGCAGATTTTCATCGGGGGGGTACAGTGAGTGTGGGTACTCGCTTGCCCAAAGCCTGCACCTCATGTCATTGGGTTTTATGGCATAGTATTAATAGTATTCATAGTATTATTATAATATGTATGTAGGTATAAGCCCCGCATATTGCTAATGCGCATGCCGGGCATTTTTATTACGTATTATCGTTGTTATTTCTTTCCTACCTAATTTGGTATGTTACTTAACTCAATCGGTTCCAGTTTCCAGCGCATTAGCAACTTACGGGGTTTATATTTGTACAACAGTTAAAATTTTTTGTTTCAATTGGTATCCGTAATTAATCACTAATTATATCCTGAATTAATGACTGATATAACCTATTTTTGTTACAGGAAAGCACATCGTTTTATCCTTAAAATATCCTCATACTTCCATCATTCCAATCTTCCCAACATTTCTTCAACCATTCACACCATTCCACAATCAATAATTAAATATATTTTTTGAAAAAGTTTTTTCAAACGCCTCAAAATTGATACTGAACCATCAAACACGTCCGCTCCGCACGGAAGCCAGGACGCAAATGACGTAGCTATCCCCACCCCCGCGCCTGTTTCGCGCGATGCTCTGACTACCCTCACGATGAGTTCCTCCCCAGTTGTGGAGCCGTCTTCGCCGGCAACTACGCCTTCGTCGCCAGCTTTGAGAGCAGACGTCCATTTTCACACTTCTACACCGAATTATATTGGGAAGGTATGTATAATGTGTATTGTTGTATATGATATACTGCCTCGGTGGCGCAGCGGTTAGAGGGTCGCATTTTAAAGCGACGGCTGCGCCGGAGGTCCCGGTTTCGATTCCCGGGTCGGGCCAAAAATATGAAGCTGAGTTTTTCAGTTCAACAATTCTCAGGGAAGCCCGGAGTTTGGAAGTTGGCGGTGTTTCACCCCCGTGCCTCGGAGAGCACGTAAAGCCGTTGGTCCAGCGCCTGATCTCTCTCCGGTCGTGTCAGATTACTGTCCCATCGGGTTATGAGAGTGAAAGGAATAGAGAGTGCACCTGTGTTTGCGCACACACTTGTGCTCTATAATATGTCCCGCGCAGTCGGTTAGTCGTTGTGACTGGCCACCGTAGTCGAAATCGGCTAGGGGACTATTATGCTATAAGAGAGAAGGAAGAGTGTGGCCTTATGTATCACGCAACTGGACTTGCATTCTCAGCTGAGTTTGATCGCCGTGGTCGGATTAGTCATTGACCACATACCCAATAGACTAGACAGGCTATCTGAATAATGATTGCATTCAATTTCGACCACTTCCGTGTACTGTATACACGAATCCGTTGACAAAAAGCCAATCAGAAACGAGCAAATAATCAATCTGGAGCACTGTCCTTCAGGTTGACAGATGGAGTTTCTTGGAATAATCAAACTTATTTGGTCAGAGGTTCCTAAACTTGGTTTCCCGTGGACCACTTCAAAAATCTCCGTAGACCCCTCAGCTACATTTTATACCCCTAGCCTAACCTAAATAATATAACGTACCTTGCTAAAACTGACATCTCGACAAAGAAAACCATGTGTACAATCGTCATATCGCTATCGGCCATTGCTGATATGATATGAGAGTTAAGATCGTAGCAGATATAATAATAGTAATAGTCCCCCTAGCCGATTTCGACCACGGTGGCCAGTCACAACGACTAACCGACTGCGCTGGACATATTATAGTGCACAAGTGTGTGCGCAAACACAGGTGCACTCTCTATTCCTTTCACTCTCATAGCCCGATGGGACAGCAATCTGACACGACCGGAGAGAGATCAGGCGCAGGTCCAACGGCTTTACTTGCTTTCCGAGGCACGGGGGTGAAACACCGCCAACTTCCAAACTCCGGGCTTCCCTGAGAATTTCTGTACAGAAAAACCCAGGTCATATTTTTGTCCCGACCCGGGAATCGAACCCGGGACCTCTGGCGCAGCAGTCGCTTTAAAATGCGACTATCTAACCGCTGCGCCACCGAGGCAGTTAAGCAGTAAGTAGCAGATATATCAACTTGTCGAAAGAATTTCATGGTATCGACCCGTTCTGTATTCTTTATACCCTCTGGTCTGTCGATCGACCATCTCCTGGTCGAAAAATTAAAACTGTACCTTTACCATGAGTTTACGACGGTTTTACTCGCTAGCGACTACGTAAAAAAAGTCTATGGAAATTTGCACAGCGCCCCTAGCGGTCACTTGCAGAACTCAAATTTTCCATACAAAAAGTTACGTCGTCGCTAGCGAGTAAAACCGACGTGAACTCATGGTAACGGTACTGCAACGCGTACTTATTGATAGCGGGTCGCGCAAGGGGTGCGGGTGGCGCGGAAACACCCGCCCGCGCCGCTCACTAACCGCGCTCTCGTCCTCCCCCCGCACCCCGCCGCCCCGCAGCGAGATCTCAATTTTGCGGTCTACCTATAGCTCTTAAATTTGATGATGAAGTATTAGCTCTAATCATTTTAAATTTTGTACTTGGATGGAACCTAAAGATGCTTCAATTTATTTTATTAAGACAAAATTGGACTTCCTGCTTTTGTCTCTTATATTTGCTACTTTTTGTAGACCAAGATGTCGAACCAGCAAGTTGATACGAATCTAGTAATATTTTATTTGATTGTGTGCATAGAAGGCGCGCGCCGTTCATTTTTGAATGAGGAAAGCGCGGGGTGCAATGCAATATGTGGCAAATATTAAAATAATAAACATTAAATAATTAATATTAATATTAAATCATCAAATATTGGAAAAAGCTTGCACAAATGTACTCTAAACGATTAGGACTAAAAGAACGCGCGCCTTCGTTGATGGCACTATGTATACCTATATGAATAAATAGTCACAGTCTTTGGCAGTCGTCATGTTACGAAATGACGTACGAATCAGCAGTATAATGTAAGAATGAAAATAATGTTTAGCCTGTAACTTATTAAAATACTGAATTTATGTTTACAGAAACAACACCAGCCATTGAACGTTGTTCTACCATCCACCGCGCCTGCTACACCTCCCACCTACGGTAAGTAATATTCTTCTACCGATATTCGCTAATGGCGGCCACTCTCAACATATATAGGCCAGCAGGAGATATAATAGTGATATTATATAGTGCCCAGCGCGGTGCCGCTCAACAGAGATAGGCCAGGTACGCAGGAGAATTATAGTGGCCAGATGTGTGCGCAATACACAAGTGCACTCTCTGTTCCTTCACTCTCATTAATTCGGTGAGACGGCTCCGACATGACCGATGAGAGATCAGGCGCAGGACCAACGGCTTAACGTGCGCACCGAGGCACGGGGGTGTCATCACCGCCAACTTCCTGACTCTAAACTGTTTCCGAGTATATTTAAGACAGAAAAACCCGGAAACAAATTTCGGCTGGACCCGGGATTCGAACCCGGGACCTATCGGACAGTAACCAGCAATCTAACCGCTATACCAACGAGTGTCAAAATATTCAAAACCATTGGTTTAGAATGTTTTTTTTTTAACACAGTGTCATATTTGAATTCTTAATAGATTAAATAAAATAAAAATGACGTCTATAGGAGAACAAGAATTTCGCGCGGTCGGGCTGACAGCACGGTAGCTCAATTGGAAGAGCAGTTGGCCCGGTTAGCCAGAAAGATGCTGGTTCGAGTCCCGCCCGTGCGCAATTTTTGTTTTCTTATTTCATCTTTTAAGAATTCAAAACCATTGTTGATGACAGTTTCTTTCAGTGACTAAAATAAGCGTTTTAGTTAACTTCGACTTACTTCGCTAATCCTGATATGTGTAAGTGGGCCCCATAGTCTACTTAAAAATAAGTCGGGTTTTCCTTCCTGACGCTATAACTCCAGAACACACGAACCGATTTCCACGGTTTTGCATTCGTTGGAAAGGTCTCGGGCTCCGTGAGGTTTATAGCAAAGAAAATTCTCATAAAACGGGGCCGGGGCGGGACGGGGCTGGGGGCGAAACGAAGTTCGCCTGAACGGCTAGTAAGACTATAAAAAAAATATACCTCTACCAGTAGACCCGTCATGTTGTCCTGTCCGATAACATCGCCATCTTTTGTTACGATTGCACTTTAAACCACGCCAACGTACACAAAAACACATCAAAATCAGTTCAGTAGTAGATAATAAACGCCTCTTAATTTAAATATTATAAGATAAAGATCAATCAATCCGCACTGAGCCCGCGTGGTGGAGTATGGCTCATACTACCTCACATTTGAGGTAAGGCCTTTGCCCAGCAGTGGGATGCTTACAGGGTGTAACTTCAATTTACTTTTTCTTTAAGATAAAGAACGTTCAACGATAAATTTTCGTCCTTTTCTGTGTGAATACTCAAGATTTTTTTTTTATTATCTTGTGATAACTGCTATGTATTTCCGCAAGAATAATTCCAAGAAGTTATAAACGAAAATTATTAAAGATATTATCGTGAAATTTCGATAAGAACTTCCGTCCTTTGATTATAACTTTATTATATTCATACAGTAGGTAGTTTTTATTTGTGTGAGAATATTGAGCTCAATTCTGTGGTGCCACCGACTAATATTTAGATTAATATTCATGTCTCACTTTCTCTCTGTCTGAAAATAATAAAAAATAGAGAGACGGCAATGATTTAGAAATAAATAAATAAAATAAAAATAAATAAATTGTTTATTTAGTCACCACAAACTAATCAAATACACACAGTACAGTTGAGACAAAAGAACATTACAATTAAACAATTGAGAACGGAAAGTGGGCATAGATTGTTGCTTTTAGTGAAAAATAAAAACTAAACAGCTGTCAGTTGCTAAGAAAATTCTGAAATTAGTAAATTATGGTGGGACGTCCATCACATCATTCACTAACTGTACTGTAACTACTTAACTACACAAATGATATATTTATATTTTTCTTAGAGACTTATTTTGACTTTTCTAAATCATGTTGCAATCTCTTTTCGTTTTTAAAGCAGATAAAAGACATTACCTATTTTCTTTTTAAAGCACATAAAAAGACATAAGTTTTAGTCTTAGTCTGTGGCTCGTCAGAATTGAGCCCAATTTCAGTTGATCCGTCAGCGATACGAATATATCGACGGTAGCGATTCATACAAACAGTAACACAGCTATTTATTCTTTTAAAATGGTGTATATTCAAAGAAAGAGAGTTAATAATGAGTGTTGTGTGTTGTGGGTGCATATATTTAAAAGAGTTTTTATCAATAGAGGTTTGTTATAGTATGAATTGCACTTGTGTTTTTTTTTTAATTAAATAAATTTGTAATCTTAAATTGTTTGTTATAATTTGCTACATTTGATTTTTTATGAAACGTATTTTAAAATCTCTTACATAAAAAGCGGAGTGTTACATGTTTGATCTGTCTGTTGCATAATGCATTATAGCTCAAAAAAGAATGCACCGATTTTGATGCAGTACTTTTTATAATTACATTTATGTTTTTATAGTATTTTTGTCACTATAAATTCTAAACAATTTAAATCGTACTTGTAAAAAGCAACTGTATTAGATGAGGAAACGAACCCCGTGTCTTACGCTATCCGTTCGTATGCCCAAAGAATAGATATTGCACCTGTGTTTGCGCACACACTTGTGCACTATAATATGTCCCGCGAATTCGGTTAGACTTTGTGACTGGCCACCGTAGTCGAAATCGGCTAGGGGATTTTTACAATAGTAAATTGCCGTCATACAAAATATATATAAATAAATTGCACTTGTAAAAAGCAACCGAGACTTTGTGACAGACGAGAAATCAAACCCCGTGTCTTTCGCTATCCGGGCGTATGCCTATTTAGTATGTTATAAAGTTTGTATAGTGACAAAACATAAAACAAAAGTCAATTGTAATCTTTTATTAAATATATTTAATTGCAGGCGAACCAACATTAACTCCCCCGCCGCGGTCGCCGGGTACAGCGGTAGCGACACCAGCCTCTGGGGACGGACGCAACCACCCGCCCGACGGGACATCCTCTGACAAGGTAATATGATATTTTTGCTTAACGTCTAGTTGTTGTATAACTTCCATCGGCCACTAGTAGCGGCCAGCGACCGCTAGTGGCAGCCAGCGACCGCTAGTGGCAGCCAGCGACCGCTAGTAGCAGCCAGTGACCGCTAGTAGCAGCCAGCAACCGCTAGTAGTGGTCAGCGACCGCTAGTAGCAACTAGAGTCCGCTAGTAGCGGCCAGCGCATGTAAAAAGTGGTATAGGTATGCGCCCGGTTAGCGTAAGACACGGGGTTCGATTCATCGTCTAGTTTGGGATCCTCTGGTTATAGGCTTTAATACAATTATTTGATTTTTTTTGTAGTCACTAAAGATATCCTACTACTATTATAAAGGCGAAAGTTTGTATGGATGTATGGATGTTTGTTACTCTTTCACGTAAAAACTACTGAATGGATTTGAATGAAACTTTACCACAATATAGCTTATACATCAGAATAACATATAGGCTACAATTTTTGAGGTTTCTAATGTGAGGTCGTAAAAAAACACATTTTTTGCGCTACTAGACGGGACGAACCTGAAGTCCACGCGAACGAAGTCGCGGGCAAAAGCTAGTTTTTAATAATTTTATCCTTTTCACTCGCAAGGTCAAACTGTTTTGAGTGACCGAGAAAGCCAGTATCTTTTATTTTTATTTTTTTTATATGATATGGGTTTGATCGTGTCTCTAGACTATACCGAAGGCATAGACAGGGACGAAGATGAAGCGAGCTCACCCAGAAGAAGCCTGTTTGCTCTTTTTTTGAAAATGACAGGGCTATAGACCGATGGTAACACAGATGCGGGTAGAGAGTTCCACTCGTTTGCCGTGCGCATTATGAAAGTTGACGAGAAGCGCTTTGTTCGAGTCAGTGGGATATCAACGATAACGTACACAGTGTTTTAGATTAAGATTCTGTACGATACAGCTTATCTATTCGATATCGTAATGAATAGATAAACCGCCATTCATAAATTAGGTATCGCACAAACATTTCAACTTTCAATTGTAAATTATCCGTTGTGATCTGCAGTTTTTTTTTACCGCTGTATCCCAAAAAGAGGGTTATGTTCCTTCCCCATAATGCGGTTTCGTCGGATTTGTTGGATAAAACGTCAACATTGTTTTCGGTGGGTTTTGATTTAAATAAGATGTTTAAAAACAAAGTGTGATATTATAAATATATTTCCACTGTGTTATATTGACCGACAAACCGATCTGGTTTCGGTTTCGGCAAAATATTCTAGTTTGTGATTCGGCAAAAATCATGCTGCACCAAAGCTATGCGTTCGTGAATTGTCGTGTGTCACTCGGTCGATTTCGGGGGAGTTTGTGTCTTGTCAATCGTTAGTTGTTAAAGTGATTTGATGTGTTTTTTTCTAGCGAACAGTGCAGGTACGTGTTATTACTTTCATGGTCTTTATTAAGCCCAAAGCAAAGAGACGAGGTGGATATTGATAAATGAGAAATCAGACTTTGTTTTTTTTCACATCTTTTCTTCGCGAAGTTTAAATTACAACAACTGCATATTAAATCAAGGAACTAGTCCTAGATGCAGACGATTTAGAATTTTAGACCAATACCGCGAATACTAACCCTAACCGCCGAAAGGGACACATAATATACATCCTTATAAGCATCCATTAATTAAAAAGTTTTGGTGCTCATCACATTTGCCCCTGGCGGGATTCGAACCCGCGACCGCCGGCATAGTAGTCAGGAGCGCTAACCACTACACCAAACGTGACGATAAAGTCGCGTGCGTTCACCTTAGCCTAGCAGTGGGACAGAAATGGCTAGGAAAAGAATCTAGTGGTTTTCCATACCGTACAAATTTTCACTACCTTAGGGAATAATTTTCTGGGATCAAAGCTAGTCAAGGCCGCCTCTATTGAAAAATATATGTCTATTAAAATTAATTTCAGTATATACAGTAGTTCAAGCGTGAAGAGATACAGACAGACTCACACTCGCATTTATAATACTAGTGTGGATCACTTCTTTCTATGTAAAGAGTTATCGTTATCTGTAAATAATAAATATGCTTTATAATTGCTTTTTGGTCATAATCTTTTAATTCCAAGTACACAAACAACTAACTGCCGTGATTAATTTTGTTTTAGTACTTTCTGTGCCCCGCATATTTGTGATTATCTGGACGTGACGTTTTACGTGACATTACCAATCTTTAGTAGTCCCCCTAGCCGATTTCGACTACGGTGGCCAGTCATAACGACTAACCGACTGCGCGGGACATATTATAGTGCACAAGTGTGTACGCATACACAGGTGCACTCTCCATTCCTTTCACTCTCTTAGCCCGATGGGACAGCAATCTGACACGACCGGAGAGAGATCAGGCGCAGGACCAACAGCTTTACGTGCTTTCCGAGGCACGGGGGTGAAACACCGCCAACTTCCATAGTCCGGGCTACCCTGAGAATTTCTAGACAGAAAAACCCAGGTATATATTTTCGGCCCGACCCGGGGATGGAACCCGGGACCTCTGGCGCAGCCGTCGCTTTTAAAATGCGACCCTCTCACCGCTGCGCCACCGAGCGAGGCATCTAGTGACTAGATGCAGACCGTTTGCGCGTCGCCGTAGATAGCTGAGGAAGTTCACTGCTGAACATAGGCCATGTTCAGCAGTGAACGTTCTTCGGCTGATAATGATGATGATGATGACTATAGTAGAGGCAAATACTCTTATTCATAATAACTCAAACGGTCTTTTAAACCCATTTTAGCTATTACACTGTTTTGTCTCATTCTTTCTTGGCGCTTTCATCATTTGACAGAAAGTGACAAAACTGGACTGCGGCATGCCCGATGTATTGTAATACTAAGATTTAATGGCAAACTTGATATTTTATCTTTCCATCATGACAATTTACACACCATAAAAGCTATATTCTAGACCTCAAGCGACAGTGGCGCCAACTAGTGAGCACGAAAACGGTAGCCCCCATTGATCATGTTCTATTTTATTTATTACTTTTACTACGTACTGTAAGATGAGAAATTTATATATATATTTTTTTATATTACAGTCATCAGAAACAGCGGTGGGTGGTATATCGCGGACGGCTAGCACGGCCCTCTCTAGAAAAGAGAGCTACAAAGCGCAGCGTCAGCATTATAGAAGAGAAAAGAAGAGGGCTGCCTCTGCCCTGCTTCATAATATAGAAGATCCCGCGGTCGTCGTTCTAGCAGATTGGTTAAAGGTACGTAAAAGTAAAAATTAGTAAAGTTAGCCTGTAAGCATCCCACTGCTGGGCAAAGGCCTTACCTCAAGTATGAGGTAGTATGAGCCATACTCCACCACGCGGGCTCACTGAGGATGGGTGTTTGCGAGGCAAGCGACCAACCTTGCTGTCAGATTTTATTAAGCCGCCCTGACTAGGCTAAACGACTAATATCAACCAATACTAGCCGGAACTAACTGCTTAACGTGCCTTCAGAAGCACGGAAATGCTCGTAATATACGTCACTTATATGGTCGGAATGGTCACCCATCACGTCAAGTCTGTCAGTCTGTCTGTCTGTCTGTCTGTCCGTCCGTATGTCACAGCCACTTTATTCTAAAACTATAAGCATCACACAGCTGAAACTTGGTAGGTAGGCATATCTTATTTACCGCTTCCGATTCAGATACAAAAAGTAAAAAAAAAACATTTCAAGTTTTTTTTCAAATATTTTTTTATATTTTTTCCTGTATTCTATTCTCGATCGACAACCACCCCCTTGAATTTTGGCTCGTACTTTTTTACACCCTGTATATTGTCTATCGATTCTTAGGGTTCCGTAGCCGAATGGCAAAAAACGGAACCCTTATAGTTTCGTCAAGTCTGTCTGTCTGTCTGTCTGTCTGTCTGTCCGTCCGTATGTCACAGCCACTTTATTCGGAAACTATAAGCATCACATAGCTGAAACTTGGTAGGTAGGTGTATTTTGTTCACCGCTTTCCGATTCAGATACAAAAAGTAAGAAAAAAATAATATTTAAAGGGGGGCATATGTATGGGAATACATGAAACTAAAACCTAAATTTTTTTTTTTACTCAAACCTATGCGTGTGGGGTGTCTATGGATAGGTCTTTTAAAATGATGTTGAGGTTTCTAAAACCATTTTTTCTAAAAGTGTAAGGTTTGAGATATAGACGCTTCCAAAGTGGTAAAATGGGCGTCCCCCCCATCTAACTTTTGAACTAAGAAAGTGAAAATTTTGAAAAAAATATATAATGTAGATCTCAACAAAAACTTGCAACGAAAATTGGTTTGAAGGAGATCGAACCAGTAGTTTTTGAGATATTGCACATTTTTATCAACCGCAAATATAACTTTGTCTTTCATACAAACACTATGAAAAACAAAGTTATTTTTGTTGTCGCAATATATTGTGATGTTTTCGTTAAGTGAAAGTAAGTGGACCCTGAATTAAGTTAAGGGTGGCACGGAACCCTCAGTGCGCGGGTCCGACACGCACTTAACCGGTTTTTCATTTATCTTTCTCTACGTTAAATTTCTCAAAATTGGTTCAGCCATTTATGATATACATATTTGTTTTCAGGTTAGAGGATCTCTGAAATCGTGGACGAAGCTATGGTGCGTGCTGAAACCGGGGCTGTTGCTGCTTTACAAAAGTCCTAAAGCAAAGGTAAGGATTTTAATGTTATTATTTACTTTATTTATTAAAAGCGGACCCTGCGAACTTTGTTTCGCCCCCAGCCCCGTCCCTCCCCGGCCCCGTCCCGCCTAGCCTCGTAAATCTAAAAGTTAAGCGGTACCCGAACATTATTTCGCCCCGGCCCTGTCCCGCCCCAGCCCCGGCCCCGTCTAACGGGATCAAAAGTATTCTATGTCCTCCTTGTAATGGTTCTAAGCTACCTCTCCACCAATTTATCAAGTTGTTAAGACTAAGTAAAATTTTAGAATTGTCTTATGCTACAACTGACACAAAACGAAGCTTCTACAATTTTTGCATATACTATGTAAAACTTGTTTACGCCTGCGCTTGCGGGTCTCAGCTACAACGCGAATGCTTCGATCACTTTTGTTTAGATACCCGCGCAGCTGTAATATTTATCATGCAACTGCTATCCGCTTGTGTATACCATCTAATAATTAAGACGAGAATCATTACTTTGCCGTAACACAGTTTAAAACTAGTACGGAAAGTAAAGGTTTCTTCTCCTTGTACCGACTAAACAACACACAGTACAAATGTTATTTAGCTTTTATGTATGTTTCTTTCTATCTATAATAGTGTGAATCACAGTATTTTTGTTGTGTGTATTTTAGTAGAATGTACAACCTGAATCTTGTATACTCAATAAACGATTTGTATTTGTAATTTTCAGCCAAATCGGTTTAGCCGTTCTTGAGTTATAAATAGATAAATTTTATTTTATTTTTGACGACGCGTTTGTCTGACATGCGTGACGACGAGAGCGGGGACTGTGAGGGGTGCGGGCGGCGAAGATACACAAAAGATTAAATTTGTCGTGACAGTTCTCAAGATATGGGACGTCTATGTGTCGTGAAAGCGTCCGCAACTGTCAACAGATGCTATCGCTACCTGTGTAGCGAGCGTACTGAATTTTGAAAAGAATGTGCCTGCCGCCCGCACCTCTCGCAAGCCCCGCTCTCGCCTCCCCCCGCGCCCCTGTACCCCGCAGGCGAGGTCTCGATTTCGCGGTCTACCTATAGTAGTCCCTATATTCGAAAAACTTCAGAACCAAATAATAGTATATAAGGTCACCTCGTTTTAAGTGATAATATTTAAAGGGCCGATTCAGCGCAATAAATGAGCTATTTTTTGTAGAAAACACTGAGTTTTTATCCGCTAGTTTTTGAGAAAATTGGAGACCAGGGTGATGATTATTTTCAGTTTTTTTTTAATTTAAGGTTAAGATTAGAGAAAATGAAGGTTTGGCCATTGAATTGAGAGAGGCGAGGCCGATGACCGAGATAACTTTTTAAATGGTCAGGGTGCTGTTTTAAAAAAATATATTGTTTTTGTTAAATAAATTAATAAAAATTAAAATCTAATACACGGTGTTACTTTGCATCCTTGCCATATTCAAAGAGATAAAAGAAGGGAACTACCTATAACTTTAGATAAACAAGAGACTCCCATAAATAAAGCTCAATAAGTATTTGGAAAATTTGGTTTTGCAGTACACATAGGAATACATAATTTTTTTCTCGCACGTGCAAAAGTCGCATTAGGAAAAAACCAAGTGGGCGTGGCCTAGCCGGCGCGTTGTTGATGTTAGAAAGAGAGCGCAATCGCGGCGGCTCTTTTGTGCCGATGAACAGCCAACAGTGATGTGTATGCGCTACGATAGTTAATGGTGTGCGTAACGGTTTGTCGATAAAACTAAATAATCAAAATTATAAGTCACTATTTTTTTAATGATTTGAGTTCAGTGTCCGTAATATAGATAGATAGATAGATATATTTATAGTTACCTCCGTGAATATGACAAGGATGCAGAGTGACACCGTGTATTTGTATTCTACCCACAGAGCAGCCACTGGGTAGGCACAGTTTTGCTGACGTCGTGCCAAGTTATAGAACGGCCGAGCAAGAAGGACGGATTCTGTTTCAAGCTGTACCATCCGCTTGAGCAGAGCATCTGGGCACCTAGAGGGCCTCATAACGAGACTATTGGTGAGTACCACCATTGTACATTGTTGACATACCGATTACTAAATTTAAAACTGTTATTAAAGAAACCCTAATGACGAAAGGGTATTATAAAGTAGATGATTATTTAAAAGATAATAATGTATGGACTTGCATGATCACCACAAACATTGTAAAACTTTTGAAAAGAGGCATACACGTCACCGCTGTGGAAGTGCCTTGTGCAGAGGCTGATCACGGGGCCGTATCCACCCTCCTAATGGCTTGGCACAGGGTATCTATTTTTTGTGTTTTTATTTTTTGTTTAAACTCGGCACCTTTAAAAATTTATTTACTAACTGTAGTGTGTAAGATCTACTTATTCTCAATAATACTAACCCGTCTATGGATTTTTAATTGTCCGAAATAAAGAATTTTATTTTTATTTTATTTATTATTATTTTTTATTGACAATAGTGACTGAGTTTCTTGCGCAGCTTCTTCTCAGCACTAGCCCACAATTGTCCCGAAGCTGTGGTAGGGTCTATGTTGGGACGTGTGTAAGTGCCTCAGTGGGTCTATATGCAAAAATAAACGACTTTTATGACTTTTAGTAGTTTGAAATAGTGTAAAAAAATAAACGCTTGCAAAAAATATTACTTAAAAGAGTAAAAATAATAGGCTAGTTATCTACGTATCAAAAACTAGATAATACCTTACCTTAGAAAATATATTGATCAAATATTTACCTCGATATTTTTCAAAATATTCAACATTTACATCATTTAATTATGATCTAAAAAATAAATTTGAATGGGTCTCAGAAACGCTCGAACTGTCATGGCGTACTAAATGACGTCACGGGCGTAAGTTCGAAGTCTTTTTGACAGGAAAATACTATGAAGAGTTGTCAATGACAGCAAAAAAGCGCGCCATCGCGAAAGGCATGACGTCACTTCCTCTTGTAGGCGTTTGCGGTCACATGACTAAATGTGCGTTTTAGACAAACTAAATTATGTAAAATATTAATAATCCTTATTTAAATTCATAAATTATTTCGATTTTTGCTATCTTCAATCCATAATTAATCACTAGAAACTACCAACATTGTGATTTGTTCTTAGTAGAAACTAGCCTATTTTTTTTTTCTCTTTATTTGGGATAGCAAACAACCACACACTGTATCGATGATACAATAATTTAGGCTTAAGTTATAATGAATAAGTATGTAGTCAACACACTGCAGGGGCGTGCATTAGATTTTGAGTGGAGTAGGCACATACACATTTTGAATCAGAACAAATGAAAAAAAAACAAAATAAACCCCAGATTCCACCCCGAACTAGTAACTCGGCTACATTTTTTAAACAGCTCTGTGAAATTAAGGCGAAACTCCAGCAAAAATAACTTACTTACGCAAATCAAACCCCTGAAACTCTTTAATTTAATCTAAAACCACAAACGTGCACTTGAATTTTAATTAATTTGAAAAATCGCAAAAATGAAGCCGAAAAGCAAAAACTCCGTACAAAAGAAATGACTGACGCTAATTTTCCATAAGAATAATGTTTGCATTTACCAAAACAGAAGTCAAGATCGGTTGGCTTGACTTGTTTGCATGAAATAAAATTTAATTTAAAATAAGAAAAAGTTAAGGGGTAAATAGCAACAAAGCGCCATCTAGTATCGACTAGATGAGTTAAAACGTAAATTTCCGCGAGAACAAGATCTGCTTTTAAAGATTTGTTGTATTTATCAATGTTAAAGGTATTTGTTTGTTTTATATTAATAAAGTTTAAATAAAAACATATCTGTCAATTAAACCTAACTTATAAACGTAATTCAATAGTAAAGATGTGCAATGATTAGACTCCGAAGTATTAACGTCATTTGCGTGCGAGTGGGACAAAAACACATTAGTAGGGAACTGACAGAGAAAGAAGATAGTATGCATGCCTACTTTAGGAGTCTAAGTTGCGGAGATCGCCTGTCATATCGATTTGTATTAACGGGGCGCATTTTCAATTTGGTCGGGTTTTTATCTTCGCTGTGTGGCATTGTAGGGATGAGTGGCGATTGCAAGAGTGTGCGTGTATCTAGTAAGCAGCCGCTGGGCTGCCTACTGTGTTTATGTTGCTATTTACGTTTTTAATTTGGGCGTTAGTACTGAATGTATGTATGTAATTGACGATAAAAATATATACCTTTAGGTTCTAGCTTAGTCGATTATTGATTAATTAATTATTATGACGAGGTAGGCACTGCTTAACTGCCTATATGGAATGCACGCCCCTGACACACTGTCCACATATTGACAAATAAAAATCAAACATAAAATAGAATAGCCTATTAGAAGTCAATACGTTATTTTAGTAAAAAAAAATCAAGAGGTTAAATTTTTTTAGTCTCTAGTTATTATTCATGCTTCCTTTTTTGAAGTTAGTCAAGATAGCAACTAAAACGTATTCCTGAACAATAAACAAATACTTAAGTGAGAACCGCATCAAAATCGGCTCAGCCAAACTTGAGATATTCGCAGACAAACGTCCCGTAAGTAGTGGTCCAAACAAAAAATTTCGACTACGAATCAACTGAAAAATTTGACAGTTTTACTCAATTCTAAATCATTGTAGTCTGTCTCTTTTCATTTCTTTTTAAGAGAAAGATAGAAGTCATTAAAATCGTTTATTTCTGCATATAGACCTACTGGGGGCACTTATACACGTCCCAACATAGACCCTACCACAGCTTCGGGACAATTGGGGACTAGTGCTGAGAAGAAGCTGCGCAACATACTCAGTCACTATTGTCAATGCCTCTTTTCAAAAGTTTTACAATGTTTGTGGTGATCAAAGCAAATTTGGCGCAACTGGGTTAGGAAGGCAAAGGCAAAATAGTGTGATTTTTTCTAATGTTGTTATTGTGTGTATCTTAGTCTTTAAGGTATTTATTGTATGGGCCTTAGTTGCTCGAAATAAATGATTAAAATAAATAAAATAAATAAAAGGGATGCGCTTCCTACCGATCGGGTGTTATGGCCGGGGACCAAGGTCCGATGTCCATCGTCATGGTTTATTCATTTGTAGTTAGGTCCGATCTAAATCTTTAATATCGCGGTTCTCAGCTCTCAACTCAGCTCCGCAACGGCTAGATGGCGCTGACAGCCCAACTCTATACAACATCCGAATCTCCATACAATCCTGAACCGCGATATGTTAGTTTTCTATCTGACTAACTATTTATAGAACACCCAGACGGTACTCCTTAGGACTATAGTCCCCGACCACTAATACCTCGGTCGGCAGGAAGCACTTCTCTTTTCCTTCCTGATTCACTTTGCGCCAAAAACTATTATTGTTAATGTGCTTATGTTGAACCCCTCAGGCGCAGTAGTGCAGCCGCTGCCGACAGCGCACCTGATCTTCCGCGCGCCCTCGCAGGCCGCCGGCCACTGCTGGCTCGACGGGCTCGAGCTCGCGCTACGATGCAGCAATGCTATGCTCAGGTATGCACATGGTAACATTAACGCACCTGATCTTCCGCGCGCCCTCGCAGGCCGCCGGCCACTGCTGGCTCGACGGGCTCGAGCTCGCGCTACGATGCAGCAATGCTATGCTCAGGTATGCACATGGTAACATTAACGCACCTGATCTTCCGCGCGCCCTCGCAGGCCGCCGGCCACTGCTGGCTCGACGGGCTCGAGCTCGCGCTACGATGCAGCAATGCTATGCTCAGGTATGCACATGGTAACATTAACGCACCTGATCTTCCGCGCGCCCTCGCAGGCCGCCGGCCACTGCTGGCTCGACGGGCTCGAGCTCGCGCTACGATGCAGCAATGCTATGCTCAGGTATGCACATGGTAACATTAACGCACCTGATCTTCCGCGCGCCCTCGCAGGCCGCCGGCCACTGCTGGCTCGACGGGCTCGAGCTCGCGCTACGATGCAGCAATGCTATGCTCAGGTATGCACATGGTAACATTAACGCACCTGATCTTCCGCGCGCCCTCGCAGGCCGCCGGCCACTGCTGGCTCGACGGGCTCGAGCTCGCGCTACGATGCAGCAATGCTATGCTCAGGTATGCACATGGTAACATTAACGCACCTGATCTTCCGCGCGCCCTCGCAGGCCGCCGGCCACTGCTGGCTCGACGGGCTCGAGCTCGCGCTACGATGCAGCAATGCTATGCTCAGGTATGCACATGGTAACATTAACGCACCTGATCTTCCGCGCGCCCTCGCAGGCCGCCGGCCACTGCTGGCTCGACGGGCTCGAGCTCGCGCTACGATGCAGCAATGCTATGCTCAGGTATGCACATGGTAACATTAACGCACCTGATCTTCCGCGCGCCCTCGCAGGCCGCCGGCCACTGCTGGCTCGACGGGCTCGAGCTCGCGCTACGATGCAGCAATGCTATGCTCAGGTATGCACATGGTAACATTAACGCACCTGATCTTCCGCGCGCCCTCGCAGGCCGCCGGCCACTGCTGGCTCGACGGGCTCGAGCTCGCGCTACGATGCAGCAATGCTATGCTCAGGTATGTACATTCAAGGTAACATTAATACAGAGGGACCACATGGTAAAGCTTGCCCTAGACTTGCCAGCGACGAAACGCACCCGTGGAAGACCACCCGCCACTTCCTTGTACATTTCACACAGCGCCATCTGGTCCCAAACTAAGCAAAGCTTGTACTATGGTAACCAGACAACGGATATAAACATACTTAAATACTTTTTTTTTTGTGTAAATACATACATATTATACACTAGCTTTTGCCCGCGACTTCGTCCGCGTGGAATAGTGACTTCTTTCTCCCGTTTTTTACACATTTACCACTATATCTTTGCTCCTATTGGTCGTAGCGTGATGTTATATAGCCTATAGCCTTCCTCGATAACTGGACTATCCAACACAAAAAGAATTATTCAATTCGAACCAGTAGTTTCGGAGATTAGCGCGTTCAAACAAACAAACAAAAAAACTCTTCAGCTTTATAATATAAGTATAGATAGAAAACACCCAGACCACTACAAACAGACATGTTCATGCATACAAATGTTTGTAATGTGCGGGGATCGAACCCGCGACCTCTGGCGCAGTAGCCAATTTCTTAACCACTGCGCCAAATCGGTCGTCGATGACGGTTGACACTTGGATGACGACGATCGATAAAGATCTGAAGGAGGCTCAGTTGGACAAGGACGCAGCACAAGACCGTGCTGAATGGAGAATGCGGACGAGGAAGGCCGACCCCGAGTAAATGGGAGCAGGTCTAGGGGGAAGAAAGAAGATTAATAATTTCTTTCTTTTTTCTTCTTAATTTAAGGGCTTTGCTCTTGTCCGTGGAGTTTTCTCTGTCCATTTATCTCTATTTAGAGCCATCTCTTTGACCTCTTGGTACGACTCGACGTCCAACTTTTCCTTTATTTGGGTCATATACGCTCTTCTAGGACTTCGCCTTTTCCTTTTCCCTTCAATATTTCCCTCTATGATGATCCTAATCAAGCTATCGTGCCGTACCAAGTGTCCATGCATCTTACCTCTCCGGTTTTGAGTATATTTCTCTCCTCGCCTACAATCCTCAAAACATCTTCGTTAGATTTATTTTCCATCCAGCTAATTCTTTCCATCCTTCTCCAACATTAATAATAAATATAAGGTGACTAATAATTAATTAAAAATATTTTAATGGCGAATACTAGAAAAAAATAAAATAATTTTTTTCAAGTATCATTTTCAGTTTAAGTTGCTAGTTTTCGAGGAAAAACGCCGAAAATCATTTTGACTTCGAAGTAAAATAAAACACCCCGATTGTTGTAGGCATTTACTCCTACTCGCTTGCGTACGTTTTGTAAGAGATGTCAATATCTTCCCTCTCACTCCCACCTTACACGCGCCAACTCGCGATTCATTCATCTCGACCGCGCATAGTAAAAGGTTAGCGGCGCGTTTGTCGGTTTCTTTGACAAGCGCACCGCTAGGCTTTTACTATGCCGCCAAAGCCCGCCGATACACGTGCCGTACTGCCCCGCCCACTTTTTCGCGCGCGCGACGCGCGGGAGTTTGTTTAGTTCGCTTACAACTTTTCACCCGTCCGTTTGTGCGCAACTCGCGCGCTCCGCGTTGCAAGATGCCGTACCTCATCGCAAGAGTATTTTAATAAGACTCTGTGCTACAGAGACGCAGCGCAGGCACAGAATATATAATAGTACTACATACAGAACGGCCACTCACCTCCCCTCCCTAGTCTGACTTACTTCACTATCGCGCCGGAATTAGAGTTCTCATTATGCGGTCGCCTAGCAGGCATGGCACGCGCATGTTTGCGACGTTAACGGAAGAACAAAGTTTTGTGTACGAGAGATGCCTAGGTACTGTGCAGTGTACGGGTGTCTTTTGTCCTCGAGAAATGACTCCGATAGAATCCGCTTCGCGAGAGCGGAAGTTTCCAGCCGCGTGACCCAGGGAGACCCTCACCACACCGAGCGCAGATAGAGCAAGACGTGCTGGACTTTTTCCAGCGGAACCCAATGGCGAGCACGAGAGACGCTGCCCGTGTGTTTGGCGTAAGCCAATTTTACGTGTGGCGGCTTCTGCTACGTGCTAGGAACTACCTACGTGCACGTATCACAAGTGCTTTTGATGTGATGTCCAGTGAACCAGAAGTGCTCAGTGAGATCCGACGGCATTGCAATTTTTTTCCGGGAGAGGTGTACTGTTTATTATTGCAAATAAATTGAATTAAAGTTAAAAAAGGTGTTAAATTTATTCACAACTAGCGGTCCCAGTGAACTTCGTTTCGCCCCCAGGCCCGTCCCGCCCCGGCCCCGTTTTATGGATAATTATTATCTTCCTTGACTCTACGTTTTAGTTAGAAAATGTTTGTATGGGAAAAAGAAAAGGGCTGTTCTTAGGGTGCTTCCGGAAATTATTCGATTTTTTCTCGCCGTAAAAACCATCCTTGAACTTCAACAAACATTTCAAAAAAAGAATTGGCCAAATTGGTCGCGGCGTTGTTGAGTTATGCGCTTACCAACACATTTTGCGATTCATTTTTATATTATAGATACCTACACACATTAGGGTGCATTTCCACTGAAAAGAAGCGAAGCAGTTATTATTACTATTTTAATTTTTTTGTTGCATTTTTAAGTCTTACATTGCAGATTGTTTGTTATTGTTTACTTAGTAAGTATCTTTTAAAAATCAAGCTTACGCTGCGCCGTTTATGATTCGTTGGAAATATCCCCTGCAATTAAACTTATAGTACGAAAGCCCACGACCAAAATTTTTGTCTCATAGCAATATGACCAAAACCGCATCAAATCGATAGATACGATTATCTTGAACTCAAAAATACCAATATCAGAAATTTTCCGCGTAGCGTTTGATCTGACCGAATTTTCAAAATTGTCAAAGAATTTTACCGAACTGCATCATAGCAATATGTCTGATTTGCAGACTGTAGTTAAATGATAGATCTGAGATACCAGAAACATATTTTTCAGACGTTAGTGGTGTAGCGCAAACCCGTAAAATCACTTACAAAAATAAAAAATGAGACAAAAAAAATGTCTCATAGCAATACGTCTGAAAATCTTTTTTATTAGTAAATTTTGGTTATTTGATGCGAACAAAACAATTTTCAGACGGAAATGTGAACGCATTAAATTTTGAGACCGTTTTGAAAATGTTAACAAATTTTACCGATCGGTATCATAGCAATATGTCTGAAAATTGTTGGACATGATAAAATAAGTTGTCCACATGTGCAAAAAATTTATATCAGACAAATTAAGTGTATTTTCAAAAATGCGCTCAGGCTATATGCTACGCGCAAAATGTCTGAAAACAGGTTTTTGGTAATCATGGCAGCAATACGAAAAGTTGAAAAAAAAAATTATCCGTATTGCTATGATACAGGTCGGCTAAATTTGTTGACATTTTCAAAAATGCGCTCAGGCTATATGCTACGCGCAAAATGTCTGAAAACAAACTTTTTCGTAATACAATTATAAAATCTATGTACATTTTCACTATCAGACGTATTGCTATAATACCGACTGTCTTTTTTTATTGACACAGCAGAAATGGCCTCCCACGCAGTTGCTACACTTTCGACCGTTACTACACGCGTAGTCGCGTTCAGAATCATACAATCTAACAATTTTATAGGGTTTTTGCCGTATTGCTATGAGACATGGTTTTGGTCGTGGGCTCTCGTACTATTAGTGAATACCTAAATGCTGCAACAAAGATGCAGTATTTCGTCACAGAAATTTTCCTATTAACAGGTTTCATAATGACATAGTCGCACTTACTACATATGTTGTGATAGCATTGCATAGCGTAGCTTGTGGCGGAGTCTATTCTTTTCATTCGGTGAGCTAGTGCTGTTCATAATTTGAAACAATTTATGAATGAAATGCAGGAAGAGGGGTGGGTTTAGTGAAGTGAGAGAGATAGACGATAAGACTTTCTATGTACAGCATGCGCCTAAAAATATTACATTTACATTGTTAGGAAAAACAAGAACAAAAACTATAGGTAGACCGCGAAATTGAGACCTCGCCTGCGGGGTACAGGGGCGCGGGGGGAGGCGAGTGCGGGTGATGTGAGCGGCGCAGGCGGGTGTATTCGCGCCGCCCGCATCTCTCACGCCACCCGCTCTCGTCTCCCCCCGCGCCCCTGTACCCCGCAGGCGAGGTCTCAATGAAGCGGTTTACCTATAGCGGATGAAATAAAAAATGTTACTTGAAAAAAAAATTACTTTATTTTTGCTCTAGTATTCGCCATTAAAATATTTTAAATTGATTCTAAGTCACCTTATATAATCATTTATTTATTATCCACCAAGGCGCGCCCCACTCTTTTTTTGATTGAGGAAGGCGCGGGGTGCGGGGGGTGACTCGCGCGTCAGTTGCGAGCCGGCCGTCATTCAAAAATTCAGACTCGTCACGAAAGTGGCTCTACTTAAATTATTTTTAAAATGTCAAGGAATACTCAGTGTGTTGTATTAAAAAATAAACCTGGTGTAATCTACTGTCATTAAATTTACTTAAAGAATTATAATGATTACTTAATTTTGGTAATATGTGGTTTTCGGCTTGATCAAGTCTTTTCTTACACCTTGTAGGTACATTTACATAATCTTTAACGTATTCATTTGTCCCCAGATGTTCCCGTTCGCGTCCGGAGCAAACGGTCGCGTCGGAGGCGCCCGCCACTCAGACGAACATATCGCACGAGGAGCTAGAGCGCCACTTCACGGAGCACGGTGAGTGATAGTATACTTGCAAGTTAATAAGGCATAGTCTGGCAAGTGAAAGCTGAACCCATCTAAGATAAAATATCTCTTTATAGCACATCACATAGATTTTTAAAGGTAATGTACACGGTACAGCCGGTCTTATAGCCTAAACAAGATATAAGCTAAACAGGCAAATTCGAATACTAGAATTTGGCGTCACTGTCCCGCATTGGAATAAACAATTTTGATACTTTTCCTGTTATCTTGTTTTGATAAATTGTTTATATTTGGTTTTGTCTAAGACTTTTTGGTTTTTTCACTTCATATACCGAGCTGGTTGATTAGTTATTAAACACACACATTATTGAAAAAATAGTATTTTGCAGTTTGCAGTATTATAATTTAAAATCGATACTTCAAACTTTTGATATCAAGTATCAACATAAGTCAATGCTCAACAAACAACAGTTTGTCACTGTCACAATGACATTGAAAGTTGAATGTTGCCGATTCAAAAAAGTACTGGGTTTTTGATATCAAGTATCAACATAAGTCAATGCTCAACAAACAACAGTTTGTCACTGTCACAATGACATTGAAAGTTGAATGTTGCCGATTCAAAAAAGTACTGGGGTGTGTGACTTTGACCTTTATCTATTTTATTGATTTAGAAATTGTGTATACATCTCTCATTCAAAAGTTTTTTTACGCGACTGATAAAGGTATTTTAAAAAACATTAAAGTAAGTATCAACATAAGTCAATGCTCAACAAACAACAGTTTGTCACTGTCACAATGACATTGAAAGTTGAATGTTGCCGATTCAAAAAAGTACTGGGGTGTGTGACTTTGACCTTTATCTATTTTATTGATTTAGAAATTGTGTATACATCTCTCATTCAAAAGTTTTTTTACGCGACTGATAAAGGTATTTTAAAAAACATTAAAGTTATTTTTTATGTGAGGCTAAGCAGCAGATATTTGACCTCGATGACACCTGATGTCAGCTGTGGATGAAGTCTTTTGTAATCTACTTCATTTATAAAGTGAAAGAACTCCTAATATGTTTAGTTAAAGTCCATTCATCTTTGCTAGTCCAACATCGTAAACAATGAAAATATTTATTTTAAAACAAATTGAACACAAAACTTACAACATACAAAGCTAATTCATCGTTCAACATAAAGATCTTTTTTAAATTAAATAGTAAAAATATTTTATTTGCTGGTATTATTTTAAAAGTTACTTATAGATTGTTTACATTGTTGGACTAGAAAAGACGAATGGAGTTGACCTAGGTTGTAACATTTTATATAACTGCAAGATTTTGACGGCCATTATTCCATCGAGATCGTCAATACTTCTATAATCCTCTCTAAGTTTTTAGTTTAGCATACAGAAAGTAAGTTTACACCAAAATAAGGTAATCTATAGTCGACATGTTATCAAATGAGTCCTGTCAACTTATGTCTACCTCGCTCTCACTTACCGATAAAGCGGCGCTGCATATTCCTATCTCTATTGACATTAAAGCTTCAAGACTCAATTGCTAATGGTCTAACTATAAAATTTCACCCACTCCAAAACGCACAATTGCACTTACGCTACAAAATATCGCGACAATAATTATTATGATCTAAAATTAACAATGCTAGTTATAAAACCTGGGTCAAACTGTAGTACCCCAACTCCTCTAATGTCAGTGTCAGATTATTCCCCCAAACGACCCAGTTCGGTCGACAGAAAAGTCTCGTACCAAGTGTCGAAAAAACCGAAACCAAGAAAGATTTCCAAATGGGCGCAATTCGTCGAATCCATTGAGATAATGTCAAAAGAACACGAATTTTCTACGGAATCGCCCACGCCTGATTGTGAGAAGAAAGAAGGGTTTCTAGATTTTCTCTGGAATAAAACGACATTTGATAGAAACAGTCCTTCGACCTCATCTGTGAGAGAAATAAAGCAAGAAAAAAGTTCAAGGTTAACAAAAAGTTTAGCTTCCAGTCCGCTAAAAATAGAAGGCAAAAAGTCGCCAATACTCAGATGCTTCGACATACCGAAACTACCATTGCCAGATAAAAAAATAAAAGACAAGGCAATGTCACCAACAGCGTTGATAGAAGATAATCTAGTTCGAATCATGGCAACATTGCCCAAACGCCGTAGCTCCACTCCGTGTACTCTAAAAGGTTTAACTCAAAAAAGAATAAGCGAGCTGAGAGAAAGCGGCGCGAAGACCGATTCGGAAAATGATGAGGTATTTCTCAAAGACTTACCAGGAAGAAAGAAGTTGAATACAGATGTGGTTCTATGTGATACTCCAGAGACTATAGTAATAACTAAAACGGCGCCATCTATCGAGAGGTTTAGGAAGTATAGCTCGTCTTCCAGTTTTGATTGTGATGATGAGGCGAATGCTAGAAGGTAGGTGGTGAAGTTTATATTTTCTTGATAATTTAATTTTTGAACCCTATACTGCTGTTGCTTAGATCTACATTCCAACAATTTTATCTGTGATCCAACAAACTTTTAACCACAATGTTAACCAGGCTTAGAACAGTATTAAGAGGATCGTGTGCGCGCAAGCTTCCATACAAAAAGAGAAAACGTTTTCCACCCCTTAAACGTTGTCTGATTTTGACAATTTTTTACATGTTAGAGATATTTTGAAAAACTATGCTCGTCATGTTTTTTATTTTTTATTAAATATTGTATGTTTCAGAAAATTTAAGAACCTAAACATTCACTTTTTTGACTAAAAATCTCTTCGGAATTTCGTCCATTTTTAACTAGTCAAGCCTTTATACAAAAAATTGAAGACGTACAAGCGTAGTTCAGGATGTATGAAAACGAATGGGACCAAATTTGTCTTATTCCATAAAGGTTTACGTTTAGGAAAACGTTTTCCCCCGCAAGCATATTTCGACCGTTGGCGTTGGAAATGTATGAAAACTCGCGCTGCGCTACGCCTGCACACGATCCTCAAGGTTTTTATTTATCTAACCTACATCATCCCACTGCTGGGCAAAGGTCTTAAGTATTAAGGTATTAACTGACCAATTTATAAAGAATGACAATGACAGCATCCAATAAAGGAAGTCATACTTTTCTAATTGGCCGGGTAACCTTAGTCTTGGCTGAAACCTGGAACTATCATATTTGTAGAAGGGTGTACCTACAATCTAAATACCTCTAACACTTTCTAGAATGCCCCAATTTCGCTCAGCAACGACCACACACACGCCAGAGAAGTTCTCTCTCATTGACTATCACAAACTGCCGTCAGCCAGTTTGGAGGTCTTGAAAAATCAATGCAGAGACGATAGATTCACTTCACAGAATGTATACGTGGCTGGAAAGATCGTGAGAACCGGTGGGATGTTGGACCTTGTGTTGCTTGTAATAAGGGTGTGTTTTGTATGCTAGATTTGTTGTAGTGTGATGGTAAAATCTATTATACTCCTTACAATTTAAAGTTATAATTACAGGTAATCTAATAATTGTCTGCTTCAGTTCTTAAAATGCGTCGAACAAACATTACTACGTGCCAATATGACCTTTAATGTTTGTACATAGCGATGTTTATCCTGTAACATGGTCTGACATTGCAAATGAGTTGTGTGTATAAAGGTTAGGGTATACTGACTTATGAGTTCTGGCAACTAATTTATTTTGATTGAATAAATCAATGTTTTTATTTCCAAATTCATCATTTTCTGTTTAATATTTGCTTGCCAATATTTCCATATCTTAAAATAAACAGTCTATTGTCAAATAATGGCTTTAGACTGCAATTTAAGATGATAACTTTTCAGAAAGCATAATACAATACGCAAAAAACTAATTTGAAAATGTATCAACCTAAAATGTATATTTCTTCAACCTCATTTTATCATCTTTTTACTATATTTATTGACAGTAAATTATCTCAGCCGCTGATGTAATTATATCACAAACATTACGCATTGACAATGTCCTTTAAAAACAACCATTTTTAATTAGTAAATCAAATAATGTCTGATAATTATTATCACACGTTTATTTATTTACTTCTAAGCGTTAAACAGACATCTTATTTGTGTGTATACTTTGGATACTAGCTGTCTTTGCCATCAACATCATCAAATTTATTTTAAATTTAAAAAAAAAAAAAAAAAAAAAATTAAGGCGTCTTAAAAGCTGAAATAAGAAACCAAAAAATGCGCACGGGCGGGACCAGCATCTTTCTGGCTTACCGGGCCAACTGCTTTTCCAATTGAGCTACCGTGCTGTCAGTCCGACCGCGCGAAATTCTCGGTCTCTTATGGATACGTTAATGCGTGACGTTAGCGCCATCTACCCGTCTGTTTTATGCAATAGCAGCTAAAAAATTTATATATAAAACTCCAAATTAGGGATTATAGTCTGGTGGTTTACTCTTGCCTTCTACACCGCAGTTTGAAAACTGAAGGTTTCCCGCCCCAACTGGATGCAGACCGCTTGTGATCGGTCGCTGTGGAAAGCCATGGGGGAGGCCTATGTTCAGCAGTGGACGTCCTTTGGCTGATAATGATGATGCTGACATTAAAAATTAAGCAACTGACAGCTGTTTAATGTAGTCTCGTCTCTATTCATATATTAAGAAGAGAAAGATACATTTACTTTACTTTAGTCGTTGTACAGCCAATTAGGCCCAATACCTTATAGATACCTAGAATGCACATGCATTCAAAGTACACAAAACATTGTATATGTATTTTAATAACCGCACATGTGTACTTATCCTAACATCACCGTCATTTAGCATCCTATAATGTACTTAAAAACCAAGGCCGTGAGTTCATTATTCTTTGCAAACTGCCTATTTTAACTCATGTTATAAGCGTTTACTCAATTTTGCGCTGAAATACATATGCTTTAGAATGCATTTTTGAGTGTGTACAAATTTCGAATGTCTGATAGTATGCTGTGGGCGTCAGTAGTATATGATACGTGACAGAGAGCGGTATATTGTGCAGTGATAAAAATATTGATAAGAAAAATAGTGAATTGTTTGTGTATTTGTGTTTTGGTGCTAGATAATGTGGATTTTGATACGGAAGTTATTGGTGGAGTTTCGAAAAAAAGTTGCGGAGATTATGATTATCTTATATTTCACGAAGAAATCGCGATTTTTTACAGTGGGCCTCTAATAGATACAATAATATTTTCATTAATAATATGGATATGGAGTAGGGTCATACTACCTCATAGTTGAGGTAATGCCTTTGCCCAGCAGTGGGATGCTTTCAGGCTAACTTTACTTTTACTTTAACATGGATAGAATACTTAATCTTGCCAAGGTCAAAATAAATATTATTTATACCTACTTACGAAGCTTGTCCTTATTTTTTGAAGTGTCGACACATTGTATCTGACAGGCTGGCATATAGCGTATAACTTATCAAAATTCAGTATTGATATTATTTAGGTAATACTTATAAATATAATAATTCGTTAACTTGATAATTTGTAACTAAACATGTATTTCCCGCCTCTCTCTCGTATTATTGGAGTTTTTCCCTTAGCATTTTGAAGGCGTCCAGTTTTAAAAATATATCTAAACAACGGCTTAACCGATTTGGCTGAAAATGTGTGGGGAAGGTAGCTTAGAATGTAGGAGTCGGACATAGGATACTTTTTTTTATCACTACTTATTTTGAGAACGGGTGGACCGATTTTCGTGATTTTTACTTTGTTGGATTTGTCTTGGCGCGCTATAGAAAAAAATCATGAAACGGGGCCGGGGCGGGATGAAGTTCGCTGGGACTACTACAATATATGGTCAAATAATGAAACACAAAAACATTATAACTATAAGACCATTACGGCCTGTTTCACAATGTCTTAAAAGTCCTGGTTAGTGTTATCTACCAAATAATTTATACGTAATGACGTTCCTGAAGTATTTGTTGGTTAGTCCTTATTAAACAATTCCTTAACACGTTCCGGGACACTATTCCAGACAGGATGTTTTATTGTTTTCACGCCTGTAGGCGTTCACTGTCCCGGAACGTGTTAACCTCTTACAAAAGTTTTACTTCACTGAATCTACATTTCAATTGCATGTGATTACTCCATGTGACTTAAATTATCTGCAAATGTTTAAACAAAAATAATTCTTTCCTTGTGTTTGTTTTACGTAGATTTATTTCTTGACGTTGATATGTTAATATTTACTGTTGCAAATGCCGCGGAATTTTAGAGAAAATTTCTGTATGTAGTAGGTAGGTATTCTTAAAAAAAAAGTTATTTTTAGTTTATTTTGAGTGAGTCGGAAATATAAAAAGTATTGTGGATAGGATGGACTGGCTGTTTTCATTAAAATCTATATCTGATGATGAATTTAATAAATTTTGAGTAGATGGGTTCGCGTGTATTTATGTTTGTCCATTGGATTTTTGGAAACGAGAATTCATATCGTGGCACAGTTTAACTTTCATCAAAATCGGTCCAGTAGTTTTTGAGATATAGTTAATAACTAAAAATCACGAAAAAAAAAATTTTTAACAAAAATTATCAGGCTCCAAAAAACTTCAAAAACAAATGAAAGATGAATGCGTTATTTAAAGCTTTTTATTAAGTCTTTGAAGGCGGTTTAAGTTTTTGAAAATTTATTTTTATTGTGTCAGAGCTAATTTTTATTTTTCTTTTTCCAATTCCATTAAGCTAAGTGAGAGCTCACCGTAACGTCAACATGTTGAAAGGAAAATTATTCATACAAATACAATGAGGTAAATGTAAGGTTATTCTCATAATAACTACTACACTATGACCCTTATTTTAAAAACTGTTTTGCGGAAGTTCATGTTTTTAGTTTCAATGTGCAAAAGTTGTCAGACGGATACATTTTTTTAATTATTGTTTTTTTTTATAAAAATTCGTCAGTCACGGTATTGGCCTAAGTCTAAATAGTCCAGTGGTTAGTCAGATGTATAAAGGAGCTGATTCGATTCTTCCTTTCAGACGGTCGCTTATTCCTCAATTAAACATATATTCTTGATTGCACATAAAATATGTACAGAAAATACATTAAGTCACAATGTGAATAAAGGTCGGCTTATCCCTAAAAGAGATCTCTTCCAGCCAACCCATAGGTGTTTGAAATGTAATATTTGCAGTTATCGTCAGTGCAAGATTGAATACGGAAAATAAAAGTAATTTATTTTAATACCCGAAGTATCAAGTTCTCTTGTAAAAATTACATAATAAATTAAAGGATGTTTCTAAAAAATTTATATTTAAACCTACAATATTTCACTATAATACTTTGAAGGCCACAAAACTAATTTACCAGCCATCTAATCTAAAGTAAAAATAATAATTAAGTTACCCTGTAAGCATCCCAATGCTGGGCAAAAGCCTTACCTCAAATGTGAGGTAGAATGAGCCATACTCCACCACGCGGGCTCAGTGCGGATTGGCGGCGGGGTGTTTGCAAGGCAAGCGACCAACCTTGCTGTCAGATTTTATCAAGCCGCCCATAGGGCCTCTGACTAGGCTTAACGACTAATACCAATCGATATTAGCCGGGACCAACGGCTTAACGTGCCTTCCGAAGCACGGAGATGCTCGTGATATACGCCACTTATATGTTCGGAATGGTCACCCATCCATACACCGACCGCGCCGTAAGTTGCTTAACTTCGGTATTTCTACCAAAGCGCTGCCACCATTGCGCTACGAGCATCGCCATCTAATCTATACTCAAATATTGACCAACTCTCTCACAAGGAAATTCAGTTTCAGATTACAATGTTTGTCTATACTTGACTACATATTACTACATAATTATATTCTCAGACTATTTTGCACCTTATGTTTGTAACTATAGAGTTCAGAGATGAATCTAACCTTGATTTTTTTGTTGATGCGTCAATTTTATCTGTTTTGACTGAAAACTGGGTCTTAATTTTATCTTTAAGGTTGTAGTCAGGTTAAAATTCTTGCTCAGTTCTTACATTGTGCTTATAAAGTTGTTTGTTTATTATGTAAAATACTAAAGGTTTGATTTCACTTTGCCCAAACACTATTTTGTTATATATGTAACTATTTTGCTCTTCATTTACAACGCACAAAATACCCCTTCCTATAAACCCATAATTTCTTTACCCAAAGGTTGTCTGGAAGAGATCGCTTATAGCGATAAGACCGCCTAAATTGTACATTTCCTTTAAACAAATTTGTAAATTCACTAATTTTGTGTGCAATAATGAGATATCTATCTATCTATGGATCTCCTTTATTTACTTTTGCTTTTAGCTTCACCCCTTTAAGGGATGAGTTTTCAGAATATGAATTATCTTCTGTCCCACCCGGTGTCTGAAACTATCTTCACACAAAATTTCATCAAAATCGGTTCAGTAGTTTTGTAGTAAAAAACATATAGGGTTACTTTCATAAACTTAAGGATTTTTTAAAAATATATTTAAAAATATGTTTTCATATACTACAATTTTTATTATGAGTTATAACAAACAAGAAAAAATTAAAACTAAGACATTTAACATTAACATAAAAAAATAAGACCTACCTATTAAAAAACAAAATCAATTTGTCAGTTTATTTTTTGTGTATCCAAATAAACAAGTAGCCGTAGCTATAATGCAGATATTTTATCTATGGTCTTGTGCTAGGTCATGTATATTTAAAAAATAAAAGTTGTCTATTGCGAACCGTTCAACGTGTTTCATTATTAGACAATTCATTGTGGCAAGGAGGCTATGATGCGGACTGCTAATCCTTTGAGATAAGAAACTACTAGAAAGGATGATTTTATTGCTAAATCAGCAGTGATAGGAATCATTCATCATCATTATCAGCCGAAGGACGTCCACTGCTGAACACAGGCCTCCCCCATGGCTTTCCACAACGACCGAATGTGAGCGGTCTGCATCCAGTGCGATCCTGCGATCTTTACAAGGTCGTCTGTACATCTTGTCGTTGGACGTCCTACGCTGCGCCTTTGGTTGAAGGGTCTCCAATCTAGGACTTTTCTGCCCCAACCATTCAGTTTAACTTGAAAAGGTAACAAACAGCTAACCGACTAAGATATGACATTTTATAATTTCCCAAACAGTCTACAAGGTACGAACCTTGCATTTGAGGTCAAATCAAGATATAGGTATGATATTTATTGCATAGCAATTCATAACACCGGTTCTCCTTAGTTTTATACCTAAATACCCATTTATAGACGTTGCAAAAAGTTATAAATGCATTCTGTTGCAACTTGTGGATATCCTGTCTGTCATAATTATGTAAGGTTGCAATTTTGTTGCGAATAATAGTAGATATAGTATAGTCTACTAGACTATTTTAACCTTTATACTTACGGCAAAATACATGAATACTTTCTATGGGTTTCGAACTCAAATAAGGATTAGATAGTTAGATAGATAACTCTTTATTGCAGACAACATTAGTGAATTTTCAAATTTCTTTAAAGGAAATGTACAATTACATACAGGGTGTCCCAAAAAATTGTGTCAAGCTAAAGACCAGAGGTAGGGCATCACCAGGGCTATACGAATCACCACTGTGTATGCTCTGCGATTGTTGATAGTTTTCGAGTTACGTTTTTTTAAACTCAGTATATTTTTTTTCAAAAGGTTAATTTAGAGGTGTGGATGGAAATACTTCTGAATCAGCTGATATTAGTGTTCATCTTATAAAAAAAAACAGTTATGTACCTTAACTATTCGCGCAACAGTGACCAAAAAAGTGCTTTGACACAGAAAAAAAAACATATGTCAAAAACTATAAATAACGCGGAACATACATGGGGGATGATTCGGATAGCCCTAGTTATGCTCTACTTCTGGTCTTTGAGATCTTCGTAGTAAGTGTTTCTTGTTCTTAAATTATTTTTTTTGTATCGATATAAATAGAGGTTAGAGAACTAAACCTTTATTGTAAGTAAACTTACTCTTCTTACTTATATGTATACTCCTAAATTTAAATATGTTTTACATGGAATATTTTTTAACAAAAGAATGATTCTGCAGCTTTAAACTGCATTCGCATTCGCGTTTAAAACAACATGACACATGTTTCATTACATACTGCAATATGCATTTTAACAAGTACCCAAGGTTGGTCGTAATGATTATATTGACACTGATTCGCGCTTATGAATCGTCTATAGTTGTAACTTCTCTATATAGATATTGGAACTAATTAAACAAAATGTCCCAAAAACAGTGTTAAAATTGAGCAAAACATTATCTTACACATTAAAACCCTCTTATTCATAATAATTAAAACAGTCTAATAAACCTATTTTAGCCATTACACTGTTTTGTTACTTTCTTTCAAATGATGACAGCGCCACGAAAGAACGAGACAAAACAGTGTAATAGTTAAAACAAGTTTATTAGACTTTGCGTTATTATGAATAATGGGTAAGTCTTTTCTTTTCAATCTTTCAAATAAAGTCTGTTTTTCTCTGCTTGGTGAATATTGTCAACCATCTTGACATCAATTTCATCCATTTCCATTTACATTGACATTTTAACGAAATGATTAATTTTAAAATAATATGAAACGCAAAATATCTCGATGGAATATCTCGATGCATGTTCTAGCTGCTGATACATAAACAATACAAATACTCAAGATCTTCGGTACTGAAAATCCAGAATAGTACAGGTTCAAGAGAATAAATAAATCAACATCTGTTTATATTATTTGCCCAGAGTTTGAACCATACCTTAATGCGTTCCTAATAATAAACGCCATTAAGATGTGTGCCAGTCTGTTTGTTTCACATTGTGATTTAATCCATTCTGTATTTGCAAAGTAAATGTTTAACTTACTGCACTTTGGGTTTATTTATTGGCTCAATCATCTCATGTGAATATGTTATAATTAACCGACTTCAAAAAAAGGAGGTTCTCAGTTCGCCCTGTATGTTTGTATGTATGTTTGTCCGCGGATATCTCGCGTTTGGCTGGACCGATTTAGATGCGGTTTTCAGTAAAGTATTGGTAACATTATTTTTGGAAATTTATGGCTCCGGTGTCTTTACTCAATATTATAAATCTAAGAGGGTCTGATTCTTTTTCACATTCAAACTGCTTAATTGATTAAAAAGAAGTTTATTATTTATTTATATAAAATGTATTGCACTGTGTGTTGTACAATTTGCGGATTTAATTCCTTAAAGCATACTTTACCAGTCAGGGAATGCAGATAGTTTAAGTTTGGCATATAGATAGTTCCTGTTGTTTTTAAAAGAGGGAAAAACACTTAATCAGCGTCTATAAAAATTACCTTAGGCCCGCCATACACGCTTCAAGCAGTCATTACGGACTGCTTCAAGCTGCGACTGCATAGTGAAATACAGATTTTACGTACATACATACACGGAACGGAGCGGTTAGCAGCACGATGCAGCCCTTTATCAATGGCAGCTTCAAGCTGTTAAATATGACTGCAAGGGTCCGTGTATGTTGATCACTGGCTAACTTTTTTTATTATTATTGCAACAAAATCCACAGCTCTCAAAATACAGTTTTATATTTCTTAAATAATAATCATACAGCCAACATTGGATTTACATTTTTTTTATTTTTTGGATTTATATTAACTTAAAAATCTTAAACTCAATTTAAATTCTGCTTGGTTCTTGCCTATAGTATACAATGCATAGTACATTTATGTCATTATTTTCAATGTTTTACTGTATTACCGATCTGCTCATCACACATTATTCGATTTGTTATTCGCCTACTGTTTCTTTTCTTACTGACGTTAACTTATCTCATTAGCATCACGATAAACCTCTGTGGTTTTTAAATGTTAATATTTCCTATATCTTGTAATTTTTGTTATACGATAAATAAATTTTAAAAAAAACTGCTCGATCTGTCCGTGTATGGCGGGTCTAAAACACAGCATTTAATTCAAATGAGGTCCAACGAACACAGATTATACTATTATCTGAGCATGATGGTATTTTGTGCATTAACCAGAGATTATCGTTATCTTTTGACGGCACCGGTGTGTGCTAAGATACAACGTTTGCGGTCGGTGGTAAAATCAGAGAAAAAATACCTAAATAAATTCATAGTTCATAAATAATTCATAGCTGATGTTCAAATGCACACAATTACATTTTCAAGCGGTTATTTGCTATAATAATTAATTTTATAGTTAGTTAAGTAATACTTTGTGGTTTAATTAAGCATATGGGATGTACTGTCGCATTGGGTAAATTCTGTAATAGTAGTATAAGTTTAATAAATAAATCTACTATATAAAAATAAGTCGGGTTTTCCTTCCTGACGCTATAACTCCAGTTCCAACTTTTGCATTCGTCGGAAAGGTTTCGGGCTCCGTGAGGTATATAGCAAAGAATTATCCATAAAACGGGACCGGGGCAGGACGGGGCTGGGGGCGAAACGAAGTTCGCTGGGACCGCTAGTACAAATATATAAAAAAATACAAAATTTCACCTTAAGGTAAGTGAAATGATGCGTCCTACCTAAAATCGGTCACGTCTGACTATTTTACTCTTAAAAATACGCAATGTTTACCTATGATGATGCCATTTTCATCTTTTAAGTATTGCTAAACAGGTATTATGTGGATTACATCATGAACAAAATGTACAATTTAGGCGGTCTTATCGTCTCTTCCAGACAACCTTTGGGTAAAAAAATATGGGTTTTATAGGAAGGGGTATACTTTTGTATAAAACAGCTGTTTTTTTCTCCATGTCACTATTGCCCTCATAGTAAAAGTTGTTTATAATCACCAGTGGAGTCTTTACACAAAATTTCGGTACTGATTAAAATTTCGCCCTGTATACAGGATTGTGCTTCTATAAGAAAAACTACATTAGTAAGATTAACAAATGATTGATGATGATGGTAAGACGACCTCCGTGGTGTAGTGGCTAAGCACGCTGGGTTTCAAGGCGTCGCCGCTCCGAGGTCCCGGGTTCGATTCCCGGTCGGGTCAATGTAGAAATCAAAATTTTCTAAATTGTCCCGGGTCTGGGTGTTGTGGTACCACCGTTGTGTCTGATTTCCATAACACAAGTGCATTATCTACTTACCTTGGGATCAGAGCAATGTATGTGATTGGTGTCCAATATTTATTTATTTATTTATTTATTGCCTGCGTAATGAAGTGCTTATAATAATCTCCGCAACTTATGAAACCTCACCAATATATTTGTTATTATTTCATCGTTCTTTCTACGACAGATTTTATCGCTAGGTTTTGGGATCCCATAGTATTAATCATATCAAATAAGACAGTGAATTTGTGACCAAAATATTTGGGACCAATGTTTAAAGACGATGTCAGTCACTAATTTATGCCAAATAAGCACATGAATAACTGTAACAAATGATTGAAAAGAAGTTGAGTAAGACAAAATATTGTGAAGCCTTTGCAACAATCAACAAAACAAGACATTGACACATATTCTCCTGAAAGAAAACAATTATTGTTTTACAAACACGTTAAATCAACAGATATACTAAGTTCTGAAAGAGATTAGCTGATGCAAGATGTGGATTGAAACAAAAATGAGATGATATGAAACAAGAGGTCAACTGAAACAACATTGGTATCAACTGAAACATTTGGTCCGCTAGTGAAACATTGTAACAAAAATGAAACAGGAAGTGGTATCCAGTGAAACAAAATCAAAATCACAAATGATAGAGAAAAATAACAACAATACGATGGATCTAGATACAGATAATAATATAATCGATGTGAAAGTGAAATACAAAACTGAGAGGCGTCGTTCCAGTATATTCTCCTTACTTAACTTTCAAAAGAAATTGAAAAGACAATCGTCTGAACCTGGTTATTTCGCATCGAAGAAGTTAAATAGAAAGTTTTCTGTTGATTCGGCGATTTTGTCAGACTATGGGAAGAATAGTGTAATGTATAAAGACTTTTTGGTAGAGGCGTGTAGCGATGTTGGCTCGGTGTGCAATGGAGGTTGGTGTGCGCTAGTCATTAAAAATATTTTTATGTTTGAATATAAGGATGTTGCTTTCGATAGTCGCCAAATTGTCGAAGAAAATGGCAGTCGATACTGTGAGATCATGAAGAAATCTTCATTAAAACCCTCACGGATAGTTTATCGAAATTATTTTGTCATTCTTTTGTTTGCGTGACCGCTGGCGTCCTATCGATCCCATGATCGAGGCTTTAAGATTTGAGATGCCCTAAAAATTTGTAATACATAATAATGATTTCATAATAAAAGTTGTTGGTATCATTTGTCATATTTATCTTTTACAATTTGATAAGTTGTGAAACTAAAGTTTTGTCGCTCAGAGAATGCTTTTTTGAAAATTTTAATTTTGATAGAAACTATAAAACATATTGACAGTCTGGGAGTTTGACATTCTTTACATACATTTCGTGTAAAATATTTCAACGTTAAAATAGCATTCTCTGATCGGCTAAATATTAACAGCCTGATGTAATGGTTTACTATTTAAGCAATTTTATCGCTAGTTTAGTAGATAATTACTTTTCGATAAGCTAAGACGCTATATTAAATCGATTGGCATGGTCAGATTACACATAAAAATAAAAGTATTTGTACTTAACATCAGTAATAAATAAGACTGAGAAGAATGTTGTTCTGGTTGAATGATTGCTCGAGTCTACTCACAGCTATTAACAGCTTGACCATCAAAAACCATCATGTCATTATGTCATTTGATTTGAATGATTTTGATTTTAAACTAGCCATATTATAATTAAACAATGGTTCAAATCTAGTTTATTTATTTCTGGTATGGCCGTTTTCGCGAATCGCGCTCATAGTTGTAACTAATGTATGGTATTTTGTATAAAACATTAAAACGTCATACTCTCGTGATTTAGTGGTACAGTTCATATACTTCCAATTTAAAAATGCAATTCAAATACCAAATTGAGAGTTCATTCACCTGACCATCCCAACCTAGTAAAACCAAATTTCAGCTAGTATGTTTCAAATGACTGGAGCTAGTATTTATCACAGCACCACCCCGATCTCTCCCCAGAGCTTGCAGGCGCAGCATCGGATTCTGACAGCGAGGCGTCGAGAATCATGAACGCGCCACGGGAAGACATCGTGTCCTCCAGGAAGCACGATGTGATAGCCAGGATAGAGAGCTGCTACGTCGAGGATCCGGACAGGGATACCGGAGCGGTGAGTGAAAATATCACTAACTGCTATTTCACTGTTATGTGCTACTATGATTGTTTTAGTACTGAGTATTCTAGTAGAATTTCACTTTCGTATCCCTAGCCTCTTTGTCGTTTATCGATAAATTTCAAACGTCTTTTTTAACATATTAATAAAGGTTTTTACTAAACAATAAGAATTGCCTTGCCAGTTCAAAAAAATATGGGAAAACATGTCATTTAATTTTTATGATCGACGCGATACGGCGAATGGTATCGAGGCGTGCATGTTAGGCCTACAGGTAGGTATTACCTGGGATAAATAGTGTTATGTTAAATGCTACAATAATAGCTTGCAACAAAATATTTTATTTTATTCTGAAACAAAGATTCAGTGTTGCTGATGATATACAATCCTAAATATATTTTCAAATACATATTCAGCTTGTAAAATTTCCCAATTTTAAAGTGTCATATTCCTATTTGGTCTATCATTTCCATTCGTTTGCTTAGAGCTGCTGCTATATTTAGTTGACATTCATAAAGGACACGGTCGACCCGCCATACATTGCTTGCCCCAAAAGTAAAAATCCATGCGTCACGACCAAAACTAATTTTATGGGTTCGTTTCTTCGCCTTTTAAAATAATATAAAGTAATATAAGCCGTAAATAGCGGGGTCAATCTCTTGCACACTATCTAGGCCTTTCTAGATCATAGCGCCATCTGTGTCGAAAAACCGCCATCTAGGCCACCAAAACTAAAACATAGAAAACTGCCCCGCTAGGGTGCGTAACGCGTGAAAATTACGATGACGCAAACAATAGCCAACGAAAAGAAGTTCCTTGTCACAGTTTTTTTTTTCAAGTTTTAGGAAGAGGTTGGTAGGTTTAAAGGTTAGTACCTATGGGAGGCAAACGTCATTTTCCTTTTTAAAATAGCGATTGCGAGCACTTACTTATTTAAGTAACTGCCAGTTCTATGACACAGTATGACACAATATGCCATTTCGTTAAGCGGTCGTCAGTTTGCTAATAAGTGCTCGAAACCGCTATTTTCTGCCAAACAAAACAATTGTTGGGGACAGGAAATTGTATTCAATCGTTGTCCTATTTTTTTTTATAGATTTATATGCCGCTAGATAAAAGCAAAGTAAATTAACAATATTGTATTAAAAATTCAATATATTTTTTGCAAAATGATATAGTCAAGTCTCTTAATGCTTTTCTTTAATCAAACATAAAACGACTCTGGGGCAGGATACGACCGTGTCCTTTAGCATCATGAGGTGCGAATCATATAGCACTTATGCAATACTATTGAAGTTATGGTAGAATAGCTAATATTTAATCAAGAGGTACTCGGTGACGACTCGTTTGGTGTAGTGGTTAGCACTCCTGACTGCTATGCCGGCGGTTGCGGGTTCGAATCCTGCAAGGGGCAAATGTTTATGTGAAGAGCACGAACATTTGTACCTAAGTCATGGATGTTTACATGTATTTAAGTATTTATGCGAGACGCCGCCCGTCGTAAACATTGTCTGGTGTTCGTAGCACAAGGAAGACAATTCGGTTTAAAGACATTTATTTCTCATAAGAACTTAAAACTAGTTCACTTACAATGAGATTTGATTAGTGTTCTCTTAAAATAGAATTATAATTATTTTTATTTTGCCTCTGTGACATTACAAGATAGATACTATTTTTGGACATGTTTTTTAAGATTACTTTTATACATATTTAGGGTATCGGAATCCTTTACATGCTTTGGTAATTTATTGTATAGCCGTGCTCCTTCGAACAATATCGTCCTTCTTCCGTAACCAGTGCGTGCATTTGTCAGCTCAAGTTTGTCTTTGTTTCTTAAGTTGTATCTAGATGTCTTTTTGTTTATTTTGATGTTAGTTTGAATAGAGTTAGTTATAATTTTTTTGACAAGAATGCATGTACCATATTCGTAAAGTTGTTTTATATTTAGTAGACCTGTTTTTTTGTACAGTGTTATTGTTGGAGTTAAATATGAGTAGTGGAACAGCACTTTAATTATTTTATTTTGTGTTCTCTGTAGTGATTTTAGGTTAGTTGCAGCGGCTGAACCCCATACTTCGATCAAGTATTCTAAATGAGATTTTACCAATGAGTTGTAAATAATTTTGCTAATTTTCTTTGGGATACAGTGAGATATCTTACGGAATGCTCCCAGCAAAGACATTAGTTTTGTTCTTATATTATTAATATGCGTCTTCCATGTTAATTTTTCGTCTATCCACAATCCGAGATATTTTTCCTGATGGGAACGTTGAATGGTCTCGTTATTAATTGTAAGAGGAGTAAGTTGCTGTGGGAGGGGTTTGTTTTTTGCTGCGAAAATCATAAACGATGTTTTGGAGGCGTTGACTGTCAGTGAGTTATATTTGAACCACTCATTCAATAGATCTAGATCTTTTTGTGCATTGCTGATCATTGTGTGAATACATTTACCAAAATAGAAAAGACATGTATCATCCGCGTACAACGTTAAATGCCCAGTAAGCCCAATATTATTGATATTATTAATATATATTAGAAACATCAAGGGTCCGATTTTCGACCCTTGGGCGATTCCATACGATACATTTTGGGGTGAGCTTGTGTGGTCGTTAATCTTTACTACCTGGCACCTGTTTTGTAGATACGATTCGAGTGTGCTGAGAGCTGTATTTGTTATGCCTATGTCACTTAACTTTCGTATGAGCTTCTGATGGTTCACCGTGTCAAATGCCTTTTTTAGGTCGATAAATATACCTAATGCTAAATCTTTTTGGTCAATGTGCGTATTGGCTTTTGTTATTAAGTCTATTGCCGCTGCGAGTGTGTTAGATTGAGCGCGGAAACCGAATTGACGATCATTTAATATGTTATTTTCCTGCAAATATGTACTTATACGATCAAACAAGATGTGCTCGAATATTTTGGATATGACTAGCAATACTGAGATAGGTCTGTAGTTTCCCGGGTCCGTCCTACTACCAGACTTGTAAATCGGTGTAACCCTAGCCACTTTTAAGCTGTCAGGGAAGACCCCCGATGATAAACAAGAGTTAATACAATCTGTCAACCTATCAATAACAATACTTTTTAAGCATTTTAATGCTTTGGTGCTGATTCCGTCTAAGCCCGTACTTGTATTGCTATCCAATTGATTAATTATTTTAGATATTTCGTCTATATCACAAGGTCTAAATTGAGTTAAGCCATTGCAGTATGAAAAATCATGATCAACCACCAATTTCTTACTTTGAAACCATGACAATTGTGTGTGTGTTGCCTGGCGCATATTTATTTATTTATAATCTAGTCTCAATCCTTTGGCTTCAGACCTCGTAGAGTTAGACTGACAGGTTTTCAATAATAAAAATAAAAATATGATGCACGCGACATTTCCTCTAAATTATTAGAATTTACAATCCAGCCGATTCCACTTCTTGAGATATACGGTCATCTTAAAACTGGATTGTGTAATAATAACAAAACACTCGACTAGCATTATAAAATTAATAGTAATGTGCTCTTGTGTGTCTGTTTAATAATGAATACGGAACATTAAGTTTGATTACTGCAGTGTGAGACGAAAATAGATCGAGATGTAAAGGTTTCCTTTTATTTGTATGATGAGGAATATGAGTATTCTTAGTTAGTTGACTCTTTGATAGCTATTTCACAGTAGCATATCCGAAAACGCGTAATAATAGCTGGGATTTCTGCGATTTTTTTATTAATAAGAGATAAAAATATTATTGTCTCGTTCATGTCATATCTTTTTAACTTATGTGTTTTATTTGACAGAATTTTTTGAATCAGAAATATAAAATGACCTGGGACTAGTGTTCCCGAGGCCTATAGGCTTTTAGGCTTTTTTTTAAGGCTAGCCTATGAATTAGGGGCTACAGCGGGTTAAAAGCCTTAAAAGTCTTTTAGGCCTTTAGGCTAGGCCTTTTTCATAGCCTTTCTTTTGTCTAGCCGATGACTATAGGCTTTTAGCCTTTTTGTAGGCTAGGCGCATATTTAAAAGGCTTGAAAGGCCTAAAAACCTATAAAGACTTTTCGTCCTTTAGGCTAGGTCTATTTTATTTATTGTTCGAGCATAATAATCGTCAACTTAATTTCACGATTTTATACCGCCCTTAATTTTATACCGAAATACGAGTACCTACCTCATCTAGTACAAAAAAGTAAAATCTTCGCATTTTACCAAATCTCAAAATGGATTTAAGTGTAACAATGTATAATAAGTAGGTAATTTATTATTTCCAATTTCAAATAATATTCGTTTTTATTTAATTTAAAAATAAATACCATTAAAAAATTATTGTTTGATTCATACTAAGCCATAACCCAAATAATGGCTGTAGCCTTATAATAAGCCTACTACTCGAAAAAGACTTTAGTTAGAAACAAAGCCTAAAAGGCTATTTAGGCCTATAGGTTTTTTTAAAAACCTATAGGCTTTTTAAAATGAGAAGCCTTTTAAAAGCCTAGTAGTCTATCATGGCCATAGAAAAGAACTAATAGGCTTAATTTTAGGCCTAAAAGCCTATAGGCCCCGGGAACACTACCTGGGACGAGATAAGTTTTCAGTTGTAATCAAATCTTGTAGCTAAGTTCTGCATATATTTACTATTGGAGAATTGTGGGCGCGACTTGCACCCGCGCCCGCCCGAGAAAACCGTGTTGTCGCGCGGTTTAGTTGAAATAGGCTTTAAATTGCAACCGCCGTTTTATTGGGGGCCGCAAATATCGGCGGTGAGGAGAAAATCGCGCCGTGAATTCTTAGCGTAAATCATAACGCTCTTCGTCTTAAGATTATTCCGTGCGTAAGATGTTTACGTCATATTTTGTTTGTTTGTGTATGACAAGTAAGTACTTGTACTGCGTGGGCACTGTTGTATAAAACCACAGTCTAAAGTGAAGGCTTTTTTATCAGTCCTATCATAAATTCAAGGACACATGATTTTATACTTCCCTTTCTAAATTGACATATTTTGATGAATAATACAATTGTTTTCATTGATCTGTCTAAAGACGATGAGTAATCACACAATTTATCATTTTACGCATGGCTATTGAACGGTATATGATAATTTTATCTCACCGACAAAGTTGCAAAGTGTTTAACTACAATCATTTCCATGGAAAATAATTTTATAAAATTCTACTTAATAATGGATTTCCGCAAAGTAACGCCTGATTCTTTTAATTATCTAAAATCATTTCCATTTCTTTGACCCAGATGAAATAAGAGAATTTTAGAAGAGATCGTTTGAAATTGCGCACGAATAACGTTCATAAGGTGACCTATCTCTCATTTATCAAAACTGAGTTGGCAGGTATTGAAGTCATAACATTCATGGAAATAGTTTTTTTGCTAGCTAGAGTACGTGGGCTTTCGATCATAATGTCTTGAACAAACTTGTCTTGTCTTGAACGGTTGGAGTCTCGTCACAATACGAATTTCAATTCGTTTGTGGTGAGGGTTCCAACCGATTCATGAAAGCAGATTTTTGGCCGAAGGGTGTTTTGTATCGCCGATTTCGCGGACGGTTACCGGACACCAAGTTGCGCAACACTACGCCGGCAAAATAGTGTAATTTTTTTCTAATGTTGTTATTGTATGTATGTTAGTCTTTAACACTTTCCGGGACACTATTTCAGACACAATATATGTTTTATTGTTTTCACGCCTGTAGGCGTTCACTGTCCCGGAACGTGTTAGGGTATTTATTGTATGAGCCTTAGTTGCTCGAAATAAATGATAAAAAAATATATTCTTTTCTATCTAAGTACATACATCATGTCTTGTTTAAATAAATACTGGTGGAAAGTCCCAAAAAGCTGAAAGTGCAAAAACAAAACACGTAAGCGAAACGTCATCGCGAGTTAACTTAGTACAATGCCATCTAGCAACTATTTTAGGAACTTAACTTTTTAAAGACTTAACATTGAACAACTGGTTTTGGATATTTTTAATAAAGTACGAACATTGTTATCGTACTAAAGGCCATGAATGTTCATGCATATGCAAGATCCACACTATGTTCAACGGCAACACACCTGCCAATTGTCACCCTAACTTTACTCAACCAAAATTACTTATCTCTCTCTCAGGCAGGAGAATTAGTAGAAGAAGTAGCGGAAGAGAACAAGTCCCTCCTATGGTTTCTGCTGAAGCAAGTCCGGCCGGGCATGGACCTGAGCAAGGTGGTGCTGCCCACCTTCATACTGGAGCCGCGCTCGTTCCTCGACAAGCTGTCCGACAACTACTACCACGCGGATATACTGGCGCAGTGAGTATTATACTAGTAATAATAACACTCTTCCACAGTAACCAATATCGTGAAAAGCACACCCCATATTATAGGACCGCAACTGTGACGGTACCAGGCTCGCATAGAAAAGAGAAAGTAGCTTGTGTGTTGACTGCTTCAACTCTTAAGCACACTCCAAAAGGACTGGGGACTGACGCATACCAAGGAGCAATCACTCTTTCAGTTGCATTACATTTGAATTTCTAACGGTACGTTGCAGACACTTCTCTGTTTCTTCACTCTCATCAATTCGGTGAGACGGCACATGACCGATAAGAGATCAGGCGCAGGATCAACGGCTTAACGTGCACAGCGAGGCACGGGGGTGTCATCACCACCAACTTCCTGACTCTGAGCTGTTTCCGAAAACCTACTATTAATATGGTTTCCACAAAAGGTGCACTTCAATGTATACTTATTTTTGAAAAGCCCCTTAAATTATTTCTATCATAAACAATCAAAACCAATGCATACATTTAGGATTTTAAACTTTCGCGTTGCATTGCAATAACTATTAGACATGACGGGTCTAAACGCGAACGAGCAAGTTGACTCGTGCGTGACCACGTCAGTTGCAATACCGCCGAAACGTCGAGCAGTACTCACTGCTATTACTCAATAGCAACTCATAAGTTTTATTCGCGTTTAGACCCGTCATGTCTTATAGTTATTGCAAATTTGCAATGCATAAGTTGACTATATGTGACACTTTCGTATTTTTTTCCGCAGAGCCCAGAACCAAGAAGATCCCTATCTCAGATTCAAGTCAGTACTCCGGTGGTATCTCTCAGGGCTGTACCGCAAGCCCAAAGGCTTGAAGAAGCCGTACAACCCTGTGTTAGGAGAAACCTTCCGGTGCTGTTGGCGGCACCGCGATACCGATAGCCGCACCTATTACGTGGCGGAACAGGTGAGGTCACTGTTACTTGTACTAGTTCCGTGAAATTAGTTATCACCTTTAGCACCTTTAAGTGCTGTTGCCGGCATCGCAATAGCCGCACCTATTACGTGGCGGAACAGGTGAGGTCACTGTTACTTGTACTAGTTCCGTGAAATTAGTTATCAGCACCTTTAAGTGCTGTTGCCGGCATCGCAATAGCCGCACCTATTACGTGGCGGAACAGGTGAGGTCACTGTTACTTGTACTAGTTCCGTGAAATTAGTTATCACCTTTAGCACCTTTAAGTGCTGTTGCCGGCATCGCAATAGCCGCACGTATTACGTGGCGGAACAGATGAGGTCACTATTATTTGTACTAGTTCCGTGAAATTAGTTATCACCTTTAGCACCTTTAAGTGCTGTTGCCGGCATCGCAATAGCCGCACGTATTACGTGGCGGAACAGATGAGGTCACTATTATTTGTACTAGTTCCGTGAAATTAGTTATCACCTTTAGCACTTGGACACTCGATAATATTAAAACAAGAACAAGTGATACTGAAGTAAAATTCACGTGTTAAATGTATTTTTTCAGGTATCCCACCACCCTCCAGTGTCTGCCTTCTACGTGTCCAACAGGAAAGAAGGATACGTCATAGAGGGCAGCCTGCTCGCTAGGTCTAAGTTCTACGGTAAGTCTACATAGCTTTTTAGGGTTCCGTACTCTAAGGGCAAAAACGAGGAACAGAGAGTGCACTTGTGTATTACTATAATATCTTCAACTTTAACATCAACTTTATTTGCAAACTAAGTATAACATAAAAAAAATTGAAATATTAATCATGTACTTAAGACTTAGTAACCTTTATGGTATTGCAAACAGTATTCCACAAATAATATACTACGTAACTTTTTTTACAAAGTTAATTTTAATGAATACATTCAGAAACTCTTCTTCTTTATATTGTTTTAATCAGTCACGTATCAAACGACTCCCGGGAGTCGCATAATAATGGAATTTCTATTGTGTCTCGTTCACACATACTTGACGAGTTAAACTTTCATGGTCACTAATATTAGAATAGTTAGATACGGGATTGCTACTAATAATATCGGAAGCTCAAGGTACATGGTAGCAATCCCGTATCTAACTATTCTCTTCTTCTTTGCCTGGCTCTTTCCTATTTTATTTGGGGTCAGCCCATCGAGTCACGCGTCTCCAGGCAGCTCGGTCCTGGGTCGTCTCCTGGCTAACTTGGGCTTCTTTGAGGTTTTTAATTGACTATAGATATCCATGTGATTCGGGGTCTTCCTCGTCAGAAACTCTCTCCGTCAAAAATCATTAATGCGATAGGAACATTTTTCAATTAAACAACAAAACCGGTTAAGTGCCTCTCGGACCCGCGCACTGAGGGTTCCGTGCCACCCTTAACTGAATTCAGGGTCCAGTTACCTTAACGAAAACATCACAATATATTGCGACACCAAAAATAACTTTGTTTTTCATAGTGTTTGTATGAAAGACAAAGTTATATTTGCGGTTGATAAAAATGTGCAATATCTCAAAAACTACTAATTCGATCTCCTTCAAACCAATTTTCGTTACAAGTTTTTGTTGAGATCTACATCATATATTTTTTTCAAAATTTTCACTTTCTTAGTTCAAAAGTTAGATGGGGGGGGGGACGCTCATTTTACCACTTTGGAAGCGTCTATATCTCAAACCTTACACTTTTAGAAAAAATGGTGTTATAGTTTCAGAATAAAGTGGCTGTGACATACGGACGGACAGACAGACAGACAGACAGACTTGACGAAACTATAAGGGTTCCGTTTTTTGCCATTCGGCTACGGAACCCTAAAAAGATCTCCTGCGTACCTTGCCCATATCTGCTGAGATAGGCGCCATTACCGAAAATCGGTGGAAGAATATTATTATTATAACAACAAATACAAAAGTAAATATTTTCAGGTAACTCTACGTCGGCCATCTTGGAGGGCTGCGCAAGAGTGCACTTACTACAGTGGGGCGAGACCTACGTGACCACCGCGCCGTACGCGCACTGCAAGGGGATCGTCATCGGCACCCTCAGCATGGAGCTTGGCGGCAAGGTAATGTTTAGGGCATCGCCGCCTTACCAGTTAAAGAGCCAAAATTGATTGCCTCTCTCGTCGTCTTTTGTTATAAAATCCGTTTTTCTTTGCCAGTCGAATATTGTAATAAAAACCCAAAAGATTGTGTGCACGCCAGTTTATTGTGTCTCGTAGGAAACCGCAGAGCAAAGTAAAATTACAAATGAATCGAGAAAAACAGTACAAATGTAAAGATAAAACAGTATGTTTTACTAGTGGCGCCATCTATGCGCTTTGGGTATGATCAACTACTATGATCATAGATGGCGCTAAGATAGCTAACATGCAGACGTAACAAATGCCCAAGAGGTGGCGCTAAATGCTTATAGAATTTACAACAGTTCCTTTTAACGATGTGATTAATTTTAAAATAAGATAAACACAAAACTTACAAACTACATAGCTTATTTATCATTGAACGCTAAGATCTATATAAATGAAATACTTAAGTAATTTTATTTAATGTTTATCTTTTAAAAGTAGTTAAAAGATTGCTTACAATACTCGACAAGCAAAAAAATTCACTTTAAGTGATGTTTTTGGGTTGCATGTGGGAATTAAATTAGGCCTTTTAAGGGTACTAGAGTTTTTTTATCGCCAGACAACACCAACTGTCTAGATTCGTGGTAAGGAATTTTCTTCCTTGTGTTTCGAAGTACCAGACAACAAATATGACGGGGGCCTCTCCTATAAATACTTAAATCATTATAATTATAGTATGTGTTAAAATCAAGCTATGTGATAAAAAAACGACGTTTTCAGATTTATTTATTGTTTTCAGGTCCATGTGATGTGTGCAGACACGGGCTATCAGGCTGACATAGAATTCAAATTGAGGGTAAGTGCTTTATGAAACTAACATATCATGTCAGATTATTTCACTATATAACTGATACTTAAACCTATCGTGAGCAGGCGGAAAGTATTCAACCCGTGAACCTTTATTCATTCATTCATTTTCATTTTCATACATCTTAAATAAAGTTTCTACGTCAACGTTTTTTTTTAAATTATGGCTTGACTGGTTAAAAGTTTTTTCAGTAAAAAAAGTGAATGTTTAGGTTCTTATAGTTACTGAAACATATAATATTTTTTTAAATATCACAAAAATGAAAAAAATACAAAATAGAGCATCGGTTAAGGGGTGAAAAAATACGTTATCACTTTTTGTATGAAAGCTCGCGCGAACACGATCCTCTTCTTCTTCTTCAATTTAAGAGCCGCGCTCTTGTCGGTGGAGTAATTTTTCGAAATAAAAAATAAATAATTTAATAATAATAATTTTAAACGATCCTCTTAAGTATGGAAAAATTACGCTCTTGATGTATCATCAACAACTAGTACTAGTGTAGAGGTGTCCACATTTTTCTTACAGAATATTTGTTTTTAAAAAGTGAGGTTCACTGAAACAACCGTTCAAGAGGGTACCATGAACAATTTGTTTCACTATAGTTTCATGAAATACTTAAAACCATCATTAGCTTTTTATGAAACAGACTGATGTAACTATGCCGAAAGAATAAAAATGTATAGTGACAGTCCATTTTGCACAATATTAGGTATTTAAAAATAGGACGCCGGCGTTCGCGCAACCAAAATAATGTTGATAACTATTATACAAAATAATATACCAAATATACCAAAATAATGTTGATAAATGATTTTTCATGTGTTAAAAGTATACAGCAGTAGGCTTTGCAGTAGTTTATATTCTTTCCTATTACAGAAAAATGATATCTGAATTCTTTGACTGCTATGAGTATTTTTTTGTAATGAAAAACAAACTACATTAGTATGAAACACTCTTCTCTCTGCGACCATAAATCATTCATGACTTAGGGAGTGAGCCGTGCGCGCACGCGCTTCATTTCTTATCAACTGTGAAAGAAAGAAAGAAAGAAAACATTTATATTTATATTTACTGTGCAGTGTGTAGTGCAACACTCGCATCCCCATAAGGCCTGCGAGTGTAAAAGAGAGATAAGAATGCGCTGTCGCAGTCCTACGTTTAATTGCCGCTGAGGAAGCGAGTTTTTAATACATCATCATTATCAGCCAAAGGACGTCCACTGCTGAACATAGGCCTCCCCTACGGCTTTCCACAACGACCGGTTGTGAGCGGTCTGCAACCAGTGCGATCCTGCGATCTTTACAAGGTCGTCTGTTTTTAATATTACTATAATAGATTATATTTTCTTTTCGCAGTCGTTCCTAGGCGGTTCGGACCAGACAAACGCGATTTCCGGTCGGATAAAGAAAGGGAAAGACACCGTTGCGACGGTCGAAGGCTATTGGGACGGCAAGATTGATATCAAAGACAAGAAGAGTGGGGTGAGTGCAATTAAATGTAATGTTTGTATTTTTTTTTTACATTTATAATTGAAATTGTTTATTTTTAGACGACGACAGCAAATATTTTGCCACCTATATATTATTTGTTTGTTTAAATCTGTACAGTGTTTTAAGCAACTAAATAATTTCGTTCATTCATTCATTTATAAGTTTCTCTAAGACAGTTGCTAAAGTTGACTGTGCCCTAATTCATCTAATGATTCATTTTCCATCTCGGGTCCCGCATATATGGGTGTCTCTGGAAAAAGATCGGTTGATCTTTTTTTTGCGGAGGAAATGCTTTATGCATACCCTGCTGGGTTATGTGGGACTCCCTTTGTTCGTCCAGGTTTACCCACTAAAACCTCCGCGGTTTCCCTCAATCCGCCTTAAGTGAGACGACGGAGGTTCGCTCAACGCATGCACTCCGTCGCCCCAGCGGTAGCCTGTAGGCTTTCGTCACGGGCGTGCCTCGGAGAACTTGAGGCTGCCCCTTCGTCCGTTCTACGGGGGTCCCCACCCCGGTTGTCACCGGATACGACGTTCATTGCCGTTGCTAGGTGACTGTAGCGCTTTCTGCGGGCTCCTAGTCGCTTGCGTCGGAGTGGATCGGCATGGGCATCTATTTTCCTTACTCTTTCGGCTGTTTCCTTTTCCGCAATGACTGTGTCGCAAAAAGAAGCCATTGCTTCCCAAGCATCCTCGTTGCTGGTCATTGCGGAAAGAACACTTTCTAGCGAAAGGTTCGGGCCGAGAACTGCCGTCAACAATTGACGCTGTGGGTCCCATGCAGGGCACTCAACCAGAGTGTGCTCAGCTGTGTCTTCTTCGGCATCGCAGTGGTGGCACCTCGGTGATGGCTCTCTTCTAGCAATCTTGTACAGGTAGCGGCCAAAGCAGCCATGTCCAGATAAAACCTGCACAAGCCTAAAAGAGAGGCGTCCATGGCGACGGGAAACCCATTCTGCGAGGCAAGGGCGGTTGGCCTCCAAGGTCCATTTTCCATAGACCGGGTGTTCAAGGCTCTCTTGCCAGCGCAGAATCATTTCTCGTTGCGCCAGCTCACGGAGTCGATTTATTTCATCGAATGCTGGGCGTTCATCTCGTTTTATCGCATCGGCTTTATAAGAATAAACCTCTGAAAGGACTGCCGCTTCGAGATCCCACGGGGGCGATGCGGCTACGGTGAAAGCAGCATCTCCTGCGATCGTTCTGTACCCCCTTATAGCGCGTATAGCCAACACTCGCTGCGGCCTGCGAAGTGCAGCTTTGTTAGCGCGTGTGAGGGCTTGCTCCCACAATGAAATCTGACTGAAATTGACTTTGACTGAAATCCTGAATGTAAAATTTTGAATGAACCAATTTTAATTTTCCACATAGAATTATTATAGATATAGTATAGATTTCCCTAAGGTGGTGAAAGTCCAATTTTTAAGTGTTCGAATCGCGGAAAATCCTACTTAATATAAAAAATCCAAAATATGTGAGGATGGATGTATGGATGTCTGTTACTCCTGCACGCAAAAACTTGGATTAAGATGAAATATAATTTAGAATGATTTTTAATGAAATTTAATAATTACGCTGCATTCAACCCTTCATTTTAACTACGGCGTGCCATTAACATTATAATATTGTCTATGCCCACAGGAAGAGAGCAACCTCCTCGATGTAGCAATACTAAAAGAACAACGAATGACCAGATACCTCATGAAGATTGACAACCAGCAGGAATACGAATCGCAGAGGCTATGGATAAAGGTTTCCGAAGCCATCGCGAATGATGACCAGGTTCGTTCATTCATTACATATTACCCATAAATTGAATATTTTACGGACGAAAATAATTCTAAAAATGATTAAGCTTTACATAAGCTATTTTTTAGTGTCATGTATAGATAGTGCCATCCACGAAGGCGCGCCCCACTCTTTTTTTGATTGAGGAAGGCGCGGGGTGCGGGGGGAGACACGCGCGTCAGTTGCGAGCCGACCCTTATTCAAATATTCAGACTTATAGCGAAAGTGGCTCTACTTAAATTATTTTTAAAATGTCAAGGAAAACCCAGTGTGTTGTACTAAAAAATAAACCTGGTATAATCTACTGTCATGATTTAATTTACTTAAATAATTATAATGGTAACTTAAACACCGTAAACAATTTTAAATAAAAAAGAAACATTTGGTACTTATAATATTACCGGGATGTACTTTATCGGGGAAGGCTATAAAACATCACGCTAGGACCTACGTGTACGAAGAAAAAACAATTCACGCATATGAAATCCCGGTGGACCGATAGTTCTCTTATAAATAAACTTTTTTTTTAAACTTTTTAAATGTTATAAAACGTTCTTACGTGTTTCGTTTACTTTAATAGTAAAAATGTAACTGGTGCAATTTAAAAAAAAAATATTACTCGTCTAGTAGCTAACCATACCCACTTAAAAATATATCTAAGTAGAGCATCTTTCCCTTTCAGTGTATTTTTTGTAGTGTTCTTGTCATTCATAAGTCATTAGGATGTTCCAAATTCAATTCAAATGTTGGAAAAAGCTTGCACACATGTACTATAAACGATTTGGACGAGTGATGGGGCGCGCCGTCGTGGATGGCACTATCTATACAAGGTGTTGGCATTTTCCCGATACAAACGAAAACATTAGAATAGTTAGATACGGGATTGCTACCTTATTATTTATGACCTTCCGATATTTCGCCACTGTTGTGAGCGCCATGATCACGGAGTAACTAGTTAGTAGTAGAAATATCGGAAGCTCATAAATAATGACGACGCGTTTGGTGTAGTGGTTAGCGCTCCTGACTACTATGCCGGCGTCGCGGGTTCGAATCCCGCAAGGGGCAAATGTTTGTGTGATGAGCACGAAAATTTGTACCTGAGTCATGGATGTTTATATGTATTTAAGTATTTATGGGAGACGCCCCCGTCATTATCGTTGTCTGGTATTCGTAGCACAAGGAAGAAAATTCCTTAGTTCGAAACCAAGACAATTGGTGTGTTGTCTGGCGCATATTTATATTTTATTTATTTATATTTAATAAGGTACATGGTAGCAATCCCGTATCTAACTATTCTAATGTAAGTGACCATGAAAGTTTAAAACAATATAAACGAAAATATGTCCTTTTATTCGATAGATCGCAGCGACAGAACAAAAGACAATAATTGAAGAGGCGCAAAGATCTCGCGCGCGAAATCTGACGTCGCCCTGGGTTCCTCGGTTCTTCCATAAAGAGCTGCACGTGCAACCGCCTGATGGTGAGTTATCTACCATAATACTATAGGCGTAGAGTTCATTTTATGTTACCTCTTTTTAAGTGAAAATATTTAATTTATTTAATTTAATTTAGACTCAGGGTGCGTATGCGATGTAGCGTTGACAGTTAAGCAGCTCTGTTTTACTGTCAGATTAGCAATTCGTATTTAAATTTCGCATTATATTGATAATATTATTTTAATATAACAACAAAAATATTAATATTTATACCATTGTAGTATTATTAGAATATTATTCGTTTACACTGAGTGGGAATTGAACTGCCAGGAAATTGAACGGATTAAAATTTATCGCAATACGGCCCCAGGACGTACGCTATATTTTTTTATCGATTTGAATTTTTATTTTTCATGTCAAAGATCCCTACGTTATTGCTTCCGCCTCTCTGATTCCAATGCCCCATTCTTCTCCTTTTGTAATTTTCTCTTAAACTACTGTAAAAATCAAAAGTTTTATCTTAATTTTTTTATTTATTTATTTAGCTGAACAAGCCAAACTTACTTATTTATTAATTACTGGGCACAACAAATTTAAGTCGCTTAACCATCGACACGATAAGAAGAAGAAGAAGAAGAAGACTTATTTATTTACTTTCACCTAAAACGAGGTGACCTTATATAAGCCGATGATATCAGGATAAACCTTGTCTTAAGGGAGCCTAGTACCTCGAGATATATAAAACATTCTTTTAGTACAAATTGAACTTTAATGTACCATAATAAAGTTTATTTTGTTCCATCCCCTATGTCCGATACATTCATTCATTCCTTTAAAAATATCTGTGTTTCGAGTCATACAGTAGTACCAATAAAATAATCAAAGCGAGTGGACGTTTATCCTTTCATACACCCGTGCCCGCATACAAATTAGAACCTTAACGTACTGAACATAATGGCCATTACGAGCCGGATAGGAAGCGGGCACGGCTAAGACTCGGTAGCGCGAATACAATAGGGAGCCGCATTCCTTAGATAAGACGGGACGTTTTTTGCATTTATTGAACAGTTGTTTACGTACTTGTGATAATTGTGATTTTACGTGAATAACTTAACGATTGACGTGTTGCGGTGTAATAAGTGATTTAAAAACGTGAAAAATGACTGTACCAACTGCGGAACAATACAAGTTCTTATCTACTTTAGAAGATGTAGCCAAGATACTGAAGAAGGCGCAAGTTAACATCAAAAAGTGTCCAAAACAAAGATTAACTGAAGGATACATCAAAATACGAATGAAATCAGTTGAAGATGATTGGAACTTATTCAAGCAAGCTCATAACAACCTTACGAGGTGCACACCGCGCGACCAGAGGGGCACTTTTCCGTATTTTCTGAACGAGGAATATTATGAAGTTGAGGAATTGTATCATGGATTACGAGCTGACTTAACAGATCTATTGTCGAGTATGGGAATGCAGACGCGGACCAACAACGACTCTGCAAATATGTCTACATCTACGCAAAATGAACAACAACCTTTCGCCAAATTACCTACGATACAATTACCTACATTCTCGGGAAGATATGAAGATTGGCCTACTTATCAAGATTTATTTGAAGCGCTCGTACACAACACGTCAATAAGCGATGTACAAAAACTACATTATTTGAAAACTAGTGTCTCGGGAGAAGCAGAAATGCTGTTAAGAAACATACAAACAACTGGAAGCAACTATGCACAGGCCTGGAATATTCTTAAAGGTAGATTTGGAAATAAAAGAATGATAGTGAGCTCGATTTTAAAGAGATTGTTTGCACAGAAGAAAATCGTTACTCAGTCGGCAAGTCAAATAAAAACACTACTTGATACAACTTCAGAATGCATCACAAGCCTAAATAACCTAAAAATAAGCACTGATTCTTGGGATCCAGTAATAGTATTTCTGGTTGGGCAGAAATTGGATACAGAGTCACTAAAAGATTGGGAACAACATGCACAGAAGGATAATTTTGAATTGTTGCCGACATGGTCTGAGATGAAGAAGTTTCTAGAGTCTAAATTTCGAACCTTAGAACTTATAGCTCCTATTACAACGACTACTATGAGAGAGAAGAGTTCAACACATAAATCGTTTCACGTGACATCTGAAAGTAGTGAACATGAAGAGATGCAGTCAGCACATTCGTCGATGAACTCACAACAAACCTGTGCATATTGTAACGAGGGCGGCCACTATATCTTTAGTTGCAAGGAATTCGCGAAACAAACAGTTGATAAGAGACATGAATTTGTGAAGAATAGAAACCTGTGCTTCAATTGTCTAATACCGAATCACAGTGTATACAAATGTAGATCGAAGACATCATGCCGAGTCTGTCGAAGAAGACACCATTCGCTTTTACACCAAACTAAGGACACAAATCAAGAAGAGAACATACAACCAGAACAGAACATTACAAGTGCACACTTCTCCAATCAACAACCTGGTCAAAAGGTTTTACTAGCAACAGCACAAGTCGAGGTCACAGCGAGTAACGGTAATACACACCTGCTTCGTGCTTTGATTGACCAAGGGTCAGAGGCTTCATTCGTTTCCGCAAGGGTGGTTGAACTGTTGGGCCTGAAAAGGACTAATATCAACGGTGCGGTCTCTGGAGTGGGAGAAGGAACAATGATACAAATCAAACACTTAGTCAACCTGTCAGTTAAGTCACAATACAACAAAGAAGAAACTATACAAGTGAAGGCTTATGTTATGAAGACCATTTCTAAAAGTCTACCCACGAAGAGCATAATGATCAACTGGCCAGAGCTCCAAACATTAGAATTAGCTGACCCTGCCTATCACACGCCTGGTAAAATTGACATGCTACTCGGCGCTGACATCTTTTGCAAAATCATTGAAGATGGGTTAGTGAAATTGCCAGACGGAATAGTCGCTCAGAAGACACGTTTGGGGTGGATACTCTCAGGCCAACGAGATAGCGAAGACAATCAGCACAATTTCATTTCACTGCACATAACAAATATGGTAGAAGAAGACAACAACTTGCTAAAAAGGTTCTGGGAAATAGAAACAGATTTGTACAAAAAGAAGAAAATACTAACAAAAGAAGAAGAAAGATGCGAAGCAATATACAAACAAACAACTAGAAGAGACGATAACGGAAGATATGTGGTACACCTACCGTTACGACATACTATTGAAGAAACGGTTGACTTATGTGGAGAAACGAAACAACAAGCAATTAATAGATTCAAGAGTTTAGAAAGAAAGTTTGAAAACAATCAACAATTCAAAGAAGAGTATACAAAGGTAATTGAAGAGTACAAAGACATGGGTCATATGAAGAAATCTGAAACAAAGGATGATAAACGCGCGATTTATTTACCTCACCATGCAGTAGTACGCGAAGACAAAGAGACAAGCAAGGTCAGAGTGGTTTATGATGCGTCTGCAAAAGGTTCTAATGGATATTCTTTAAACAACACTATGATGGTAGGACCTGTTTTACAACCTGATTTGCGAAGTCTTATCATAGCATGGCGTAAACACAAAATATGCGTAGTTGGAGACATTGAGAAGATGTACCGAATGATAAAGATGACCTCAGAACACACGAGCTTGCAACGCATACTTTGGAGAGATGACCCTGAAAAAGAACTTGAAAGTTACGATTTAACAACAGTCACTTTTGGAACGGCTGCTGCTCCTTACTTGGCAGTAAGAACCTTGCATCAACTTGCTGATGATGAAGCACATACTTACCCAAACAGTGCAGTCATGATCAAAACATCGTTCTATATAGATGATCTCATTCTGGCACTTGACAATACAGAAAAAACAAAGACAATATGTGAAGAAATAAAAACAATACTGAAAAAAGGAGGATTTAACATGCAAAAGTGGTCCAGTAATTCTGATGAAGTTTTGAAACACATACAGGGTGAGAAAGGCACACAAGACAAAGTAGAAATAAAACTAGATAAAATAATAAAGATTCTTGGTTTGACATGGGACAGAAAAGATGATGCATTCAAGATTACAGTAAACTTACCTGAGATGAGATATCCTATAACGAAGAGATCCATACTTTCCGACGTCGCTCGTTTGTTCGACCCGTTTGGATGGCTGTCACCAGTCGTGATCACTGCTAAAGTCCTCATTCAAAAGCTATGGTTATGTAGTCTGGGCTGGGATGATGAATTGCCGTCTGAACTGAGTGAAGAGTGGACAGGATATAGACAAGAGTTAATACATTTGCAAAGCATCGAAATACCAAGATGGTTAAAAATTACAACTAAAAATCACAAAGAAATACAACTACATGGCTTTGCAGATGCATCTACTCTAGCATACGCTGCTGTAACTTACCTTAGAGTGGTTGATGATGATGAAGTACACGTCATGATGATTGCATCTCGAACTAAAGTTGCACCTCTGAAACAAATTTCTGTTCCTAAATTAGAATTGTGTGCTGCGGCTTTACTAGTTGAACTCATAAATGATCTGATGGAGACTCTGAATGTCACAAAAGACCAAATATTTGTATGGACCGATTCGATGGTCGTACTTGCCTGGCTTCAATCACAACCTAGTCGCTGGCGAACGTTTGTAGCCAACAGAGTAGCAGAAATCATTCGCGTCGTAGATAACAGCCAATGGAGACACGTTCAGTCTGCTGATAACCCTGCTGACTTCGCAACAAGAGGCGTTAAAGCATGCGACCTAGCAGCCTTAGAGAGTTGGTGGACTGGACCAAAGTGGCTAAAGGAAAATAATCTAGACATACAAAGACAAGACGTTCCACACACAGAATTAGAAGCAAAGAGTTCATTTCACAACACATTACAACAAGAAGAGCCCATTTGGGAAAGATTTTCAACAATGACAAGAATGAAAAGAGTTTTGGCATATTGTAGAAGAATGCTGAAAGAAAAAGAGACTGAGAATGAGAAAAAAGAGAATAAATTAACACCTAAAGAAATGGAAAGAATATTAGAAGACTGCATAAGATACTATCAAGGTTTAGTTTATGGAAAGGAAATAGAAGAACTTACTAAAGATGGAAGAGTAAAGAAAAGAAGTTCTCTGATCACACTTTCTCCTTTTTTAGACGAAAAAGGCTTGATAAGAGTGGGAGGAAGACTACAAAACGCTTCTATACCTGAAAATGCTAAACATCCTATAATTATACCTAATAATCAACATATCACAAAACTTTTAGTAAATGAATCTCAAACAAAAACGCTCCATGGTGGAATCCAATTGATGATGGCATATTTGAGAACCAGATATTGGATAATTGGCCTTAAATCAGCAGTGAGAAAATGTATCCGAACTTGTAAAACATGCATTATTGACAAGGCCAAGGTCAAGCATCAGTTTATGGGTCGGTTACCAGCCGTAAGAGTTACCCCACATAGAGCATTCTTGAACAGCGGTGTCGACTATGCTGGACCCGTCTCGATTAGAACATCGAAGGGCCGAGGGCAGCATGCTACTAAGGGCTACATATGCTTATTTGTCTGTATGGCAACCCGTGCTATCCACCTTGAAGCTGTTACAGACCTTACAACTCAAGCATTTTTAGCAGCATTTAGAAGATTTGTAGCACGCAGAGGCCAATGCATGCATTTGTGGAGCGATAACGGCACAAACTTTGTGGGTGCCGCCAAAGAGCTAAAACAACTTTTTGAAAAGGGTAAAACGAACCTAGCAGCTGAAGTAGCAGATATCTTAGCCAATGATGGCACGACCTGGCATTTTATACCCCCAAAGATGCCGTCCTGTGGAGGAATATGGGAATCTGGCGTCCAATCAGCTAAAAGACACCTGGCTCGAGTCAATAAGGACACTAAACTGACCTACGAAGAGATGACCACACTTTTAGCCCAGATTGAGGCATGCCTCAACTCGCGACCGCTTTGCCAAATAGATAATACTACAGAAGCTCCACTGACTCCCGGTCATTTTCTTGTGGGTGAGCCCTTAATAAATGTACCTGACGTTAATTATGAACACCAGAAGACCAGTTTATTGACCAGGTGGCAAATGGTTCAAAGAATGACTCAAGATTTTTGGCGCCGCTGGCAGGCAGAATATCTCCACACGCTACAACAGAGATATAAATGGCAAACACCTGTGACATCACCTTCTATAGGAGATATTGTGGTGATTAAAGAAGAAGATACACCACCAGCTAAATGGTTACTCGGAAAGATTAAGCATTTACACCCAGGAACAGATAACCTCGTGAGAGTGGTCACAGTACAATGCAAGGGTAACCATGAGTTGAAGAGACCTTTATCGAAACTAATACCACTGCCTAAAGATCTTGAGCACTAGTCATCGTGAGCGGTGATGTTATTTTGCTGTGTGATTGTGATTTAGTTATTGTGTGACTTGTGATAGTGTTTGATAACTTAATTGCAAATACTTTAAAGTGAAAGTGATGTGATATTTATATTTATTTAAGTGTGAGTGAGTGATTCAATTATGATACTTAACTTTGTTTGGAAATTTGTAAGTTACAGTCCATTGCATGATTTCTATTGTTTGTTCTTTTGAAGTTTACTTAAAAAACTAATGTTTTTGGTGGGCGGTATGTCCGATACATTCATTCATTCCTTTAAAAATATCTGTGTTTCGAGTCATACAGTAGTACCAATAAAATAATCAAAGCGAGTGGACGTTTATCCTTTCATACACCCGTGCCCGCATACAAATTAGAACCTTAACGTACTGAACACCCTATTTATCTAATACAAAACCCTTTTTTTATTTACAGGTGTCATAGATCAGGGATGGAGATATAATCACGTGAATATTAAGTAAGAGATTACATTTATTTTATTATATTTGTCTAGGTGATAAATAAATAGTTTTGGAATGTTTAATTAAATCTATCCTACAACACCGTTTAAAAAAAACATTATTTCAGTTGGAAAGTAAGTAAATATCTCCCTGATACTTTGAAGCTAATCATTTCCATTTATTACAATACAGGGTGTTATTGCAAGGGGGTGCCAATTTTTTGGAGGTGAATGAGACCGTCAATATGAACAACTTTTACTATGGGGTCATGGTCAAAATCATAATTAAAATTTCAGGTTCCCCATACAAAATCAGTCACCTACATTGACAATAATGTATGGAGAGGCAGAAAATAAAATTAATAATTGAACGATGGTCCCATAGTAAAAGTTGTTCATATTGATGGTCCCTTTCACCTCCAAAAATTTAGCACCCCCTTGCAATAACACCCTGTATAGGCGTGGCAAGCTAAAAAGTGCGGTATCTTATACTCGGCCCGGCGAACCTTGATCCCTATGACATTGACAGTTATTCCTACGACACAACCTTGTAGTGGCGTCCCCGTTACATTAGAATCGAATTGGAGGCTTCTAAAAATTTCACATATTAATTTCCGGTAGATATATGCCACTACAATGATATTCCGTCGGAATTATAACAATTCTTAACATTTACAAAAAAATATCTCAATCAGACTTTACGTTTACGTCCTGCAAAAGTTACTTCGTTCGGAAGATATCGACTAGTGCGGAAAATATCGATAAACCAATGTCGTTAGTGGAAACGAGTGTACATGGTTATAGCTGCTGAATGTGGCATGAAATTGTTTTTATTTCACTCAAATTTTTAAAATATTTCTGTGGACACCAGGTTTTGTTTTATTTTAGATTAGATTTTATTAGTATCATTTTTCATGTGTGGCATAATTAAGTGATAAATTATGAGTGTCATTACTTTTTCATACTTAAGTATTAGTACATTCTCTATTGAATATAACGGACTTTGCCTATAAAAAAGTTAAGTTACATCGACACGACCCATCACTAACATGAACTGTCATAGGGATCAAGGTTCGCCGGGCTGAGTATAGTTATGTAAATTAGACCAAATTTTGAGTTGTCAAACTGTCTGTTAGATTTCCAAATTCGGTAGCGGAAATTAACCTGTTTTTCAGCCCATGGCAAACGGACGAGCTCCTAGAGTACGAGGACGAATTCGTCATCAGCTCGCTGCGAGGGTCGGGGCACCGCTTGGGCGCGGCGTCGGCCAGGGAGCCGTCCCGCCGCGCCTCCGACTCCGACAGCCGCGACGAGCTCGCCAAGCGCGCCAGCAAGACCACCACGTGAGTGGATCAGACCCTAGCCACATAGATATAAGGTTCAAGATTGCGTGGAGGCAGCCCTAGCTATGGCGTTCGTCTAACTAAAGACAGCCCTAGAGCACCGCGACGCCGCTGCTCGGCGAGACCTCTTCAGTTTATCTGCAACCCTGGTACTTACAGGAAAGTCTAGAGCGCAGCGTTCGAGATTTGAACGCGATGCATCGTTGCGTGACCTCCGTGGTTTGTATGCCAGCCTGGTACCTCCATGATTTAATTAGTGCGGCGTTCGAAATTCGAACGCGGCGCCGTGATGCTTCAGCATTGTTAATGCGACCTCTTCCCTGTTATGACAGCCTGGTACTTCTAGAGCCAGTGTAAGAAGGTATTATCTTGTTTCTTGGTTTTTTAACAGCTTCTTCACCAGCTTTTATATAGACAACCCTCCTAGTTCTTATGTCAGCCTGGTTATTCGAGTTTCTTTTTGCAAGTATTGGTTGGACGAATGATGTATTTTAGGTAAACTCTCATTTCATGGAAACTTGATGATACCTGTATTCCAGGTTCCTACATGTCATGTGTACCAGGATTTTTAGTACCTAAAAGTTCTGGGATCCGGAGTTCTAGAATCTAGCTATACTGGTGTGGCTGTGACTAAGGTCTGGTCAGGTCTCCATTTGGTCTTCGTTGTTGGAAGTGCCAAGGAGAAATGACTCTTTTGCTAGTTACTGGTAGGAAGATCAAGAGGCAGCTCATGCCTACTAGAGCTCTTAGTAGTCATCAGCTCGCTGCGAGGGTCGGGGCACCGCCGCCGCGCCTCCGACTCCGACAGCCGCGACGAGCTCGCCAAGCGCGCCAGCAAGACCACCACGTAAGTGGATCAGACCCTAGCTGCATAGATACAAGGTTCAAGATGGCGTGGAGACAACCCTAGCTAGAGCGATCGACTAACTGAAGACAGCCCTAGAGCGCCGCGACAGTTTCAGTTTCAGTCTTCAGTTTTTCTGCAACCTTGGTACTTACAGGAAAGTCTAGAGCGCAGCGTTCGAGGTTTAAACGCGATGCATCGTCTCATTACCTCCTTGGTTTGTATGCCAGCCTGGTACCTCCATAACTTAATCAGAGCGGCGTTCGAAATTCGAACGTGGCGCCATGATGCTTCAGCAGTGTGAATGCGACCTCTTCCCTGTTATGGCAGCCTAGTACTTCTTGAGCCAGTGTAAGAAGGTATTTTCTTGTTTCTTGGTCTTTTAACAGCTTCTTTACCAGCTTATGTATAGACAACCCTCCTTGTTCTTATGTCAGCCTTGTACCTCGAGTTTCTTTTAGCAAGCAAGTATTGGTTGGATGAATGGTGGTGTCTTTTAGGTAAACCTTCATTTCATGGAAACTTGATACATGTTACCAGGTTTTTTAGTACATAAAAGTTCTGGGGTCTGGATTTCTAGAATCTAGCTATACTGGTGTGGCTGTGACTAAGGTCTGGTCAGGTCTCCGTTTGGTCTTTGTTGTTGGGAGTGCCAAGGAGAAATGACTTTCTTTGGCTAGTTACTGGTAGGAAGATCAAGAAGTAGCTCATGCCTCCTAGAGCACTTGGTAGTCATCAGCTCGCTGCGAGGGTCAGGGCACCGCTTGGGCGCGGCGTCGGCCAGGGAGCTGTCCCGCCGCGCCTCCGACTCCGACAGCCGCGACGAGCTCGCCAAGCGCGCCAGCAAGACCACCACGTGAGTAGATCACACCCTAGCTGGATAGATACAAGGTTCAAGATTGCTTGAAGATTGTTCCAGGCCGTCGCGACGCTTATCTGAAGCGCGGCCTCTTTGATAAGTATGCCAGCCTGGTACCTCCATAACTTAATCAGTGCAGGCGTTCGAATTTCGAACGCGGCGCCGTGATGGATGCTCAGCATTGTGAATGTGACATCTTCGGCTGTTATAACAGCTTTCCAAGCGCGCCAGCAAGACCACCACGTGAGTAGATATCAGACCCTAGCTAGATGGCAATAAGGCATAAGATCGTCTGAAAGTAGTCCCAGGGCGTCGCGACGCCTCTCTAAAGCGTACTTGTGGTCTCTTCGATTAGTATGCTAGCCTGGTAACTCCATGACTTAATCAGTTTAGACCGCTTCAGGGTTTCTGCAATCCTGGTACTTTTCAAGGAGAGGAGGAGAGAAAGTCTAGAGTGTGCGAAATTTGAACGCGATACATCGTCGCGTGACCTTCTTGGTTTGTATGCCAGCCTGGTAACTTCTAGTGTCTTTCAGAAACCACCTCATCCTGGTATAATCTATAGGGCTTTCAGTAGCTTGTTAAAAGAGCGAGCTCTTCTTGGTTTCTATGTGAGCCTCGTATTTCAAGCGTGTTTCAAAGTAGTGTTTTAGAGAGATCTCCTTGAGAGACATGCCTGGTACACCGTATGACTCTGACTAGCTCCTCTGAATAGCTTTTAGATACAATGGAAACTGTACCGGCCGGGTTCCGTGAATCATAGTTAATTTTTAAAGTAGCTTTTACTTTAAGCGTATTTGGTTCAGCAATGGATTTTGAAGTAGGTTTTCTCGCGACTCATACAGCCTTACCACAAATCACTTAAACAAAGTTTTAGGCACTGTTTAACAAGATTTTAAGAAAATCCTTACCACAAATTAGTTTTTGGCGCTAAAACACTCTTTTAAACAGTGTTTTAGTTAAACACCCTCGCCCCTATTTTATCTTGTGTTTAACCTCAAAAAATAGACAGATTGACATTTGACAACTTGACTTGACTCCTGTCAAAAAGTCAAAACAAATCAGCCCCCTTACTCTGGACACAAAACCCGATCCAATGAATATAGCCATCCCTGTCTCACGCATACACGGCCTGGTATGAGTGACAGGGATGGCCATAACCATTGGATCGGGTTTTGTGTCCAGAGTAAGGCCTCAGATTCTTCTCATTCTTCTGTCATTACAACTTTTTTTTAAAGATTTGGGTTTTGTTACTATTCAGCCATCATTTCAAGAAGCTTATGTTCATTTACCCTGAAGTGTGTTGAATGCAACCTGCGTACTAGGAAATATAATTAACGAACTGAGTGAATGAATGAATGTTTGTATCTAAAACTGGTGTTTAGCTAAACACTGCCCAAATACCTATTTGTGGTACAAAATGTTAAACACTGTTTTAAACCCTTTTTAAATTTAAAACAGTTTTTAACTAAACATGATTTAAAACCAGTTTTAACGGATGATTTGTAGTAAGACTGATAGTGTCCGGTACTTTTCTTTTCTTAAAAAGGCCGCTTCATTGAGACCTCACCTGCGGGGCGGGGGGAGGCGAAAGCGGGGTACGTGAGGGGTGCGGGCGGCGCGGAAACACCCGCCCGCGCCCTTAATGAAGCGAAGGCGAAGTCTTAATGAAGCGATTTACCTATAGTTTTTATATTGTTATTCACATATGTTCTGAAGTTATTTAGAACCAAAATTGATGTCAAATTATGGTTGGTTGATTTGTTGTTTTTTTTACCCATTGCTAACAATATATTTATCTTCTCCCACAGCCGAACCCTAAAACAAACGCTATACTCAATAGACACGGCGCTACGCGACCACACGCACGCAATCGAACGCCTCCAAAGAACCGTGGAGTCCCTCAACGAAGGTCAAAAGACCACGGCCTTCCGCCCTCAGAACGTGGGTAGAATACCAGCGACCACTCACTCCTGGGATCTGTTCGGTGGCTTCGTGCTAGCTGTGGTACTGCAAGCGTTGCTGAATTGGCTTTTCTATCACAAAGACTGAATAGGTGTGTAGTGAGCTGTCTTTTTGTTTTTATTAGTTCCTTTGGTCGTTTAGATGCCGTTTTGAAGGTATTGCTGAAAGCGAGCGTGGTGGAGTTTAATAAGTCTATGGCGTTTTATGGTTACTATGAAAATACAGGGTGGGAAGTCACCGAATCATTTAAATAAAGATTGTTATTATTATATCAACAGCAAAAGTATTTTTTTCTTTGCTCGTCGAATTTTGTAAACAATCTTGACATTTCAAAGAAGGGGGGAGGTTTACGTCATACTTGACGGGGGGGGGGGGGTATACGTAATCGAATCGAATTTAAGACTGCTATAGTCTTGAATTAATATATTTTCACAGAAAGTATAGATAGTGCCATACACGAAGGCGCGTGCCAAGTTTGTGCCTATATTTGATGATGCTGTAATGAATATTATTATTACATATTTACTATATGATATTCAAATATTTGCCACACACCCCGCACCCCACGCTTTTCTCAAAAATGAACCGCGCGCGCCTTCGTGGATGGTACTATCTATAAACATACCAAGAGCAGGTCATAATAACGTTAAATCTCACTACGCTCTAGCTATTTGACAATACCTTGTTCTGATTTCACATTTTACAGTAACTCGTGTATTGCTATATTCGACGTCAATCTGTACTTATGATTTGCTTAATCAGTCAGGTATCAAACGAATGCCGAGAGTCGCATAACAATGGAATTTTTATTGTGTCTCGTTTACACATACTTGACGAGTTAAAGATTCTAATGAACCGACTATGCTGTATCTTAACTTGTTGATATACAAATAAAGACGAAATTCATAATAATGATGAAATCGGCAAAACGTTGCTAAGTTATTGACAAACGACTTTATCGCAATGCATTATTTGGTCATTTTTTTACAGTTCAATGCTTACATGTTTAATCATAGAGTTCATTCCAAATATGAAGATATTTATCATTAAATTATTCTTAATAAATTGAAATATAAATATTTAAAAGAAACAAACTATAATCCTAGTGACTATAATCCGAATCTAAAAGTCAGAGTGAACAGACTTCTTCTGGGCGAGCTCGTTCCATCTTCGACTCCGTCTTAGTCGCACTTGGCTTAGTCTGGAGTCAAGAGCAAACCCATACTAAATTAAATTATTTGGTACACTACACTACTGTATTAACCAATGTTTATTTATATACAAAATATATATTGTTTTGCAAAATATATATTTATTATGATTTGTGAGGTAAAATACTGCGATGACTTATCGTTTGTCCAAAACGTAGCAACTAAAAACGTTATTTAAAATCGTTAAGCCTAGTTTCTGAAGTGTTATTTCAATTACGGTCTTTATATCCATTTAGATTGTTTTTTTTTGACAGGTGAAACCTCAGTTACATATTTTTTAACCGGTTATTAAAAGACATATATTTTTGGTAAAACGCAAAAGATCTTGATTTATTTTATTTTATTTATTTTATTTGATGCATCCAAAAAAAACTTCAAGATACTATAAATTTCTTATGAAACTAGTGATCCAGTGTATAATAGTAAATATAACTTATTTATTATATGTATATAATAAGCTGCAATTATATAACTAAACGAAAATTATATAGGCTCACCTAATATATTAAATGATATAAAATATATGAACGCTGTGATGATTACATATTCTTTAAATGAAATCTGGTGTTGATGTTAGCTCAGATATAATTATGTGCATGACAAAGACAGCACGATTGAAATATGAAAAAGCAGATTTTAATTTGAAGAATGCGTTATTTCGTCACTTCGTTATTTGATCATCTTTATAACTATATTGTTGCTGTGACTATAAATATAATAATATATTTGCAACGTTCAGTATGTTAATTTACTTTGTAATTTTCTTGTGAATACATCCGTTTTTGTGATTTTATTGCTCTTTTAGTTGAAAAAAAATAATATATTGAAAATAGCATGCTTCTAAACAATAAAAACTGCACATTGTCACAGAATTTTTAATATAAATGATGCCTAAAAAATTTAACAAAATAAGGATCTTTGCTAGAACAAAATATAGTAATAAAATCAAAAATACGAACAATTGTTTTTCAATACTTAGGGTACACATCGACCAAAATTAGTTTAAATAATAAGACATTTTATGTTTGTTTGTGGGGTCTATAATGTATGGAAGTATTGTTTTATACCTCATTCCTACCATTGTGTCGTTATCGAGAATGGTTTGTTTTTATTTATTCATGTAATTATTAAGAATTTATTTATATATTATTTTATTTTTCTGAAAGGTTCTTTTGTAGGCTGCCATTGGAGGTAGATTTCACTGATTCAAACAACGATCATTTTTTAAGATTAATAGAAATCTCCAAAAGAAGAAACTATTAAACAGATTTTTATGGAAATAATATTTTTTAAATTAAACTTAAATATTGATCCTAACGTTAAATAAAAAAAAAATAGAATTCACCATACATTTGACGCCCAGTTTAACGCTTTTCATATTTGTCGATATAGTTTCATAATATCATTAAAATTGAATTGAATAAAATAATGAGAATAATAATATTTTTAAACGATTAGGTACTGAAATATAATCATGGTAAAAGGTGATGTATAAAGTGATATTAGATAATGTCGAATTTTAGCATTAATGGCAGGACTAAAAATAATGTTACCGCTAAAAATTTGCTTTCAGTTTGAACCATTATTATTTAAATAAAGTTGAAAAATATTTGATTTGAAAGTGACTTTAAATCATTGTACACACAACAGCACGTCAAGGTAAACACTACTGTATCTTACGCAGTTGTAATCAAGTTTCACACAATTTAGAGAATGTAAAAAAATCGACATAATTATGTGTATGTTTCATATAAAATTAGGCTAAATAATACTGCTTTCACAATTGTTGGCACTTCCATTCAATGAATATAATCAAAGTTTTTTCATGCGATATCAACTAAATTGGGGCTGAGGGTAAACTAACTTACTATAAAAACCAAAATGGCGTTAAATTAGATTAAAATTTCATATGTAAAACCAAATATTAATATTATTTTATTAAGTTTAATTAAATAAATATAAATTAAAAAATTCAAGTCATACAAAAATGCTTGCCATTTTCATAAATATAAAAATAAATTCTTCCTTAGACATACGAAGTATGTTACTTAAATGTAAAAAAAATGTAATAAGTACAATTAAGATTTTTATTCTACTTCGATGATGTTGCAACATACAAGTTTAATCACCACCACTTTTTGATTTAATGATAAATTTATGTGAATATGAACAAATCTAGAGTGTATTTTGTGTACTTTGAGTGTACATATAAAAAAATGTATAAAAAACGGGTGTTTTTTTTTTTAGTTTTTTTATTCTCAATTGTATCGACAAATACTGAGCGAAACGCGTACTTGCCAGAGTTTTTCTAGTGTTGATTTTTTGTTTACTTATTAGTTCCTAAAAATAAATATGACGAGTGGATAAAAACGATCAAAATAATTGCTCAATAGTGCCATTTTTGGGACATTCTGTACAATAACTCAAAGTTGGCATGTTAGCATGGAACCACGTTTATGTACCGCATCTGGCACCTACAATTTTGACAGTTGACAATGCTACAAATGTATTTTTTTTAAATTAATTATTTATTACACCTTGTAGTGATATTGAGATAGCTCGATTTCTTTTAAAGTCGTTATTATTATGTCTTTGTCCATATTTTATCTAGTAATAGCCTAACGTGAGCTTGTTAGTAAACATAATTTTGATGTTGTATTTTCGTATTTGGTAAAAAAATTAATAATGGAAGTCTGGATTACAGTAAAATGTGTAGATTTTGATATTAAGAGCTTAAAATGTAACCCTAAGTATTTACTAAGAAAGAAGTTATGTGGGGGAATATAACCAAAAGTTTATATGCGATAAATTTTTTTGATGTTAAAATAAGCTTATTTTTTTTCTAGCACTCTAAATATTTGACTATTTATAAAAAAAATAACAATTTTACTGTAATTCTATGATCTCCAGCCATTCCATAGTTGTTACGTCCTGGTTTTGCAAGTGTGTTTTTAGATAGAAATGTAGATTTTTACGAGTGTATGGAAACCTTTTTTTCATGATATTAAGGCGTTTATTCCTTTGTTCGGCTTTTGAAAGAAAAAAATCGTTGACGTAAAATTTGGCGGCAAATTGACGTCGCGGATGTTGCCAACGTTAAAAATGAATGCTTCCAATTAGGAATCTCTACTATTGTGAAGTATTTTTGCATGAAGTCCAAAGTCTTGAGGTGTGGCCATTGTACGTTTTAAGTATTATTCCCATTTACTGTAGATAAATTATACTTTAATTAATGTGAAATAAATTTAAATATTGTCATCATTGCCTTTTCCCTATAATGTAAAGGTTGGGTTCATAATTATTGAATTGTATGAAAATAATATGAGCTCGCCGTAACGGTAATTTGTATTGATTATGTCATTAAAATAATATTTCAAGCATTTAGATAATTCTTAGATTGTTGATATTTTGTTGTTTTATCCAGTGAATTATATTTTTTTCCAGATTAATGTTTGTTTTATTTATGTTCTTACAATATGATACTTAATGATATTAGTACCATAAGTTAGTTGTTAGACGGATAATAGATTATGGCATTACTATGGTAGACAACACTAGCACTCATGGACATCACTAGACCTGTCAGATAGATCTTGTTTGTTTGACATAAGATCGATATCGATTGTATTGCTCTATCCCGCGCATATTTTACTGAAGATAGTTTATTATTATGTTATTTATGGTATAAGAATATTTATCAACACACCGAGTTAATCTCTGTATTTAGTAATAAATACATACACACATCAACAATGTCTAGGGATAATTAACACATTCGATCTAACAACGTTACAGAACGTCCAAAACTAATCTTTGTGATGACGCACATAGTCTAACCACGTCCTAAGAAAATTTTAATTTCGAGGCACAACGGCAGGCAACGTCGAATCTCTGTGTAATCTTCAGGTAGCTGCGTCATTGCGCCGCATCGTGTCAAATTTTTAAAGTTCTACCGCTACAATACATTTGTGTTTTAGTTACTTGAACATAAGTCACACACACATTGACAAGTACCCACACAAACAATTGAACAACGTCATCAGACGTCGTTTTCGGTTAGAGCCGCCATGTTCAGTAAACGTTTACTGGCGTCAGCGACAAGTCATTATGCAATATTTTATTTGCTATACGGCGATACGTGTATGGACGTCCTCAAACTTTGTATGGAGTATTTATGCGCCACGACCTATCAGATGACTATTGTGTTATGTGTACATGAATGTGTTAAAAATTAAAAAAATAATAATATACGACATGTTAGTATACAGGGTGTAAAAAAAGTACGAGCTAAATTCAGGAGGGTGGTTATCAATCGAGTTTGGAATAGAGGAAAAAAGAAATATTAAAAAAAAAATTAAAAACTTTTTTTTGTCCTGTATTCTATTCTCGATTGACAACCACCCCTTGAATTTGGCTTGTATTTTTTTATACCCTGTATATTAAAAAAAAACATCAGAATTTCACACAAAATATCCCTAGACAGTGTTGAGTAGTATACATAAGTTAAGGGCGCTTTACACGAACACCTTTAGGTCCATTAAACCAGAAATAGCCCAACTTTTTAAATTCACCATTCCAATAGAACCTTTTAGGTAGAAAATGCTGCAGTCTGTTTTCGGCCGACTTCATTCTATATCGATATCGACTGTATTTGCGTAAATCATCATATGTTTTTAAATTTCTAAAATCAATGTAATCCGTTGAAAATTCTGTAGCGTAACCTCTGTGTCTATTAGCGCCATCTCTGGTTAGATCTTTGAAAGGTTCTTTGATGTCATACAAATCTTTTATGTACGAGGGTTTGCGTTGGGGTTGGCTTTTATTATTTTTTAAGCTATTCAAACATTGTAACCTTTGCAGCTTTGTACTATGTTCACTTCCAAATATATTAGCGCATTTGTTTTTTACATCTTCATAGTAATTATCATGTTGTTTCTTCCGTTGAAACCTGTCATGTAGTATTTTCATGATGTCGATGCTGATTCTTGGGGTCTTCAGTTTTTCATAGTAATTCGTTCGGCTGAACCCGGAGATACGTGTGTTTGGGGGATAATATTCAACCCAATACACTTTAGCGTCGAGAAAACGTAGGGAAACTGTAAAGAAATAATTTGTTCAAATAATAACCTTGTCAATTTAGAGGAAGTTGATGCTTAGTTTTCTGAACCCTTTTATACCTACTATTTTCGATAAGTTACAACTCTAGAGATTTCATAGAGATCGAAAACCGTGGTAAACTCGTGAAAATCTACATCAGGGTCAAGAACTCTCAAAAGCATTCGGGGTTACAAAAACTGTTTCGTTGAGACGGCCACGTTTGCTTGTCAAAACTATCGTTAAGTTGGAAGGTAGGAAATAATAACTTTTGTAGGGTGTTGAAATAAAAGGTTTAGTTTAGTTGTCAAAATATTCGGATCGGTTAGGAGCAGGGCTCCTAGTTTTCTACGAAAATATCTTTAGTTTTCGGTGTATTTTCGGGGTGAACTGTGTAAAATGGGTAACATATTGGGCGGGACACAATATTATTTAAATTATTTATTAAGAAAGGCGACTTAAACTTTGTGTGAAGTGCTGCAAAAATTTATGGGGCGCCCCCTCCAAGTGCTCCTGAAGAAGACAAAAGGTAGGTACCGACTGTTTAGCAAGTTTCATATCATATCTATTTATCCCTTTCAATTAATTAGGTAGCTTTGCGTATCGCGAACAACCAAGTAACTAAAGAACTGTTAAAGTTTATAGCTACAAAGCTAGTGCAGTGACCAGAATGCTTATCGGCCACTGCAAACTGAACAAACACTTGTATAACATGAACATGACCGAAGCTGCTCTGTGCAGATTCAATGCAATACAGAAGAAGAAACGGCCATTCATATCCTCTGCTCATGCGGTCCGCTTATGAGCAAAAGAAGTTTCCATCTCGGGCGACATATCTATCATGCACCTGGACACAGACTGGATGAGATAGCAGATATCACGCTCCAAAGAATTTGGCAATTTATAGACTCAACGGGACTAAGCACTGAACTCTAAATACAGGGGCTGTCACAATAGATTAACACGTTTCGGGACACTATTCCAGACACAATAGATGTTTTATTGTTATCACGCCTGTAGGCGTTCACTGTCCCGGAACGTGTTAAACCTGGTCATCAACATTATCAGCCAAAGGACTCCTGAACATAGGCCTCCCCCACGGTTTTCCACAGCGACCGGTTGTGAGCGGTCTGCATCCAGTGCGATCCTGCAATCTTTACAAGATCGTCTGCCCATCTTGTAGGTGGACGTCCCTCGCTGCGTTTCTGGTCGAAGGGTCTCCAATCTAGAACTTTTCTGGTTGATAGTTTTTTCTTTTTTTTTATAGTGTTTTGTCACCATACAATAGGCATACGCCCGGATAGCGTAAGACTCGGGGTTCAATTCCTCGTCTGTCACAGGTTCACAGTTGTATTTTTACAAGAGTGGAACTCGCTGCCCGCGTCGGTGTTTCCTAGTGACTATAATCCGAATCTATTCAAAGTTAGAGTGAACAGGCTTCTCCTGGGCGAGCTCGTTCCATCTTCGACTCCGTCTTAGTCGCACTTGGCTTGGTCTGGAGTCAAGAGCAAACCCATACTAAAATTTAAAAAAAAGTGCAATTTATATTTTCTGGTTGAGTTATGGTAAATAAAAGGTTGGTTAATTAATAAAATTCATTAGTGATAAATTTTATTGAAGACACATGAATCATGGCCGCAACGGATGGAATGGGTGTTTGCCCTGAGGTCCGTTAAACCACGAATAACCTAAGTTTAGAATCTCATCCTCAGTCCATTGAAATCTTTTAGGCAGGAAATGCGGCATCCTTTTTCTGGCATCGTAATCGTCCGGGTTTATCAATCTTTGCCCTTGCAAGTAATACTCTTTCTTTTTATTTGATTTGATAACTTTCTTCCTCTTAGCAGGCGGCTTCTTAACTTCAAGTTCAGATTCGCTGCTAAATTTTGCTGCTGGTTTATATTTATATTCATCAAAAGATTCCTCGCTACTCTCCGACGAATATTTTTGAATATGTCGACCTTTTTTTGGCGCTGGTCTTTTTCTTTTCACCTCGGGGGAGGATGAGGCGTCTGTAGAAGAGATTTCATCACTGGCCCACTTTTTATTGTTATGGTTTTCGACAACTTGGAATCTCTTCGGCCTTTTGCTATACTTGACGTTGTAGTTTTTAACGTCAACCGCCGTGCTTGAATCGCTTTCTGAGCTATACAACGTCCTTTGATTCGAGAACCTTCTTGTATCCTGATCATGTATTATATTGCTAAAGTCTATGTAATCAGTTGAAAATTCAGGTTCGTAAACTGTTCTTTGTCTTTTAGTGGCATCAACTCTGGTTAGATCTAAAAACGGGTCTTTACCGGCATATAAATCATTTATATACGAGGGTTGATGTTTGTGTTGGTGGTGTTGATGTTTCTTCTTCCTTTTCAAGTTTTTCAGACACAGTAATCTTTGTTGTTTGGTGCCATAAATACTTCCGAATATCCTAGCGCATTTGTTTCCACCAGTATCATAGTCTATATGGTGTTTCTCACGTTGGTGCCTTTCGTGTAGCATTTTCATGACGTCTTTGATGACTATCGGAGTTTCTTCTTGTTCGTGATTCGGTTGGGTGAAGCCATTTAGAGGGAACCGTGTGTTTGAAGGATAAACATCAATCCAAAACACTTTAGCTTCTAAAAGATGTAGTGAAACTGTAAAGAAACAATTTATTTAAACAATATTTATCTTGTTTTTTGTCAACGGCTGTTGATTTGCCAGTTTTTTTTGGACGGAAAATAATGCTAAGTTATCAAATCAAATGAAATATTCATTTCGAATATTTCTTACAATTAATCTGATTATATTCAAGCCAAGGCCAAAGAAAGTTAATCATTATCAGCCAAAGGACGTCCACTGCTGAACATAAGCCTTCCCACGGTTTTCCATAGCGACCGGTTGTGAGCGGTCTGAATCCAGTGTGATCCTGCGATCTTTCATCATCATCATTATCAGCAAAAAGACGTCCACTCCTGAAAATAGGCCTCCCCCAAGGTTTTCCACATCGACCAATTGTGAGCAAACTGCATCCAGTGTGATCCTGCGGTGATTACAATGTCGTCTGTCCATCTTGTCGGTAGACCTACGCTGCGCCTGTGGTCGAAGGGTCTCCAATCTAGAACTTTTCTGCCCTAACGGCCATCAGTTCTTCACGCTATGTGGCCTGCCCATTGCCACTTGAGCTTACTGATTCGTAGAAAGTTAATTGATAGATAAATATCAATAAACCCAAGCCTCCAATTGTCCCAGGAATGTTGTCTTATCTGCCTTTCTGTAATTATCTTAAAAATAAAACTTGATTTCATTTACTTACCAAAGAAAACAGTCAATCCTAAACTAGCCCTGTTCAACTTATTTTCTAACATTATTATTCAGGAATATGTATAAAAGTATACTAGTGAGTGATCATAGCACACGTGTATTATTCTTATACATTACATCAATATATTGTTTTTGTAATAAGAAGTTCTTTGAGACTCGTCGGATTAACTAATATCTAGTGGAAATCTGTCCGTCTGTTTGTTATTTATTTAGAAGAATTTTCCGTAAATTTCTGGTATTATTATTATATTACAGAGAAGACTTTTCCCTCTAAGTTGCCACCAATGAAACTCATGCGTACTTAGTATAAAAATAAAAATATACTTTAATTAGCCAGCACCAATTAAATAAATTTAAGCTGCCTTTTGACTATGGGATATTATACTTATATTTATATTCCGAGATATATCTTCACACTTACCTATATATTTTCTCCATTTTGTGTGGGATCGTCCACCGCCTCAGGGACATATCATATGCTATCATGTTATATAGTAGGTATACATGAAAAGGTGAATTCCTTTGTAAACTGTGGTGAGCGATATCGATTTATGAATACTGAAATATGTATTATATCGGTAATGAAATATATATTATAAGTATCTCGTGATTTAATATATATTTCACAGTGAAGCAGCTTGAATACCACACCCAGTAAATGCTAGAAAGGGCGAAAGTAAGAGGAGTTTCAAAACTTGTATCAACTTCCTTCCAGTGCAAAGTGGGAGGAAATTGACCATCTTTTTTTTTCTTTTTTTTTTCCTTCAATGAGCAAACAAAACCATTTCAAAGTATTAGTATTCGGCGCAATAAAATAAAAATAATTGATGCTTGAAATACCAAATTTAATTGGTGTAACTCAGTAAATGTTTTTAAGATTGAAATCTTAATTGAAACAACTATTTGATTTCTTAATTTTTACACTGTGAATACATATCTTGAAAATACTGAAGAATTGGTACTTAATTATTGTTTGTGTATTTCATAGTGTTTCTGGTAATATAAAACTAATAATGAAAAAGCATTGATGTAATTGAAGTTATTTTTGCCTTGAATTTTTATGTTTTATTTAAGCAGTAATTAATTAATTTGAAGTAATAATAAGTAATAATAATAATAATTTATAGTCGTAGAAGGTGACGTAATTCCAGTACCTACTCAAAAACTTACAACTTTTTGTATGGAACCTCAACATAAATTTAGATGGGCATTTCTACAGAAACAACTGATTGACCTACTGGAGCAAAAAAACTACCTTTAAAATTTAATAACGTGTCTCAAAAAAATCACACGTATTTATACAACTCTTGGCCTGATGGAGAGCATATCAAAAAAACCACCAGGTTGTACATATGGCTTTAAAAAAATCTGGAAGTTCAAAAACGGGCAGAATTTGGCCTAAAATGGAGTGTCCGGTTCCCAGAATTTACTCGTTTTTGTTTCATAACTTTTAAAATAATGACTTACTCATTATTATTTCTACATTCCTGTAACAAGGGATAAATAATGAAGCCATAACAGTGTTTATATTGATTCTGAATCCTTTAGTTTTGATACAGTGACACATTAAAATATTGTCCGAGGGGTGTACCTCAATTCGGTGAAATTTACTTTTATTTACCTATAGCACTATCTACGCTTATTAGAAACGGTTACTATGGATTCCCGCCATCTAACCGTTGCCCCCGAGCGGCCGAGCACCATAGACGGGGGACTTGTTGCGTTGAGGAGCAATTTTCAGAGGTTCGAAATCATTCGGTGTTTTTGGTTTAGGGTAATTTCTCAAATCGGTGTGCCACTTAAATTATGTTTCTGAAGTATTTTTGGAGATTTGTGCTAAAATTATTAAGTGTTTAACTGCATTTTGCCGTTACATTTAGTTAAAATTACTGTTACTCATAATATTTTTGAGTAATTTTATGTATTGTGATATTTCCTCAATTCCGTGGATCTCAATTCCGCTGGAGAATGGGCACCGAATTGAGATTTTACTGTGATATTATGAATTTTGCTAATAGGAACTATTCATTTATTTCATAAAACGATTATGCTGGAGATTGTGTATGGCACTGTCTTATTTTTTCTAAGACTTAGGCCAATTTTAGTAAAACTCTCTCTCTCACAATCCAATAAACAGATTGAAAAAGTGTTGACACAAAACTACTTCTTTTTAAACTTAAGAGCTTGGCTCTTGTCGGTAGAGCAATTGCTATTATTTCCTTTTTTTTGCCTTTTTCTTGTCATCCTGGTATGACATGACATTTACTTTCCCTTACTTGGTAAAAATAACTTCTCCTAGGTCTTCTTCATCCCCTCATTCCTTCCACTTTCAAAAATTTCAGATAGGCAAAATAAATGAATTGACGGTTTTATGTATTAATGGCAATAAAAATACACTTGAACAAAGACCTATCCTAAGTATCAAAAAAGACACATCATCATCATCATTATGAAAAGGACGTCCACTACTGAACATCGGCCAACCCCACGGCTTTCCACAGCGACCGATCACTAGCATTCTGCATCAAGTTTAATCTTGCAATATTTACAAGGTAGTCTGTCCATCTTGTCTGTGGACGTCCTACACTGCGTCTTTGGTTCTCCAATCTAGAACTTTTCTGCCTCAACGGCCATCAGTTCTTCGCGCTATGTGCGCTTTTCATTGCCACTGAAGCTTACTGATTTTAAGGGCTACGTCCTTTACCTTAGTTTTCTATGTATCTCCTTATTTATGATTAGTTCTCGTAGAGAAACACTGAGCATAGCCCTCTCCATCACTCGTTATGTGATTTTGAGCTTCTTTATAAGGCCCATAGTAAGATACCATGTTTCGGATCCATATGTCATCACACACCTCCGGTATGCCAATGATATAATCGTTGTGGCAAAGACGCTGAACAACCTTGGCACTATGCTCGAAGAAATGGATGAAAAAGACGAAAATCATGTCGAGCTCCCATAGTGTACATACTCCAGTATCTGTTGGGAACTAAATTCTTAAAGTTGTTGACGAGTATGAGTCTACCTGGGAATAGTAATCCAATTAGGTAGGTTAAACTTTGAGAAAGAGGTCAATCAACGATTCCAACTCAGCTAGGCAGCGTTCAGGAAATTGTGCAAAAGTATCTTCTCGTCTCAATTACACTAGTGTCGTAGGAAGACGAAAGTCTTCAACCAGTGTTTGTAACCAAACATAAATAAAATGTTGGTTAGATTTTTTTGTTTATATTTCAAACAATCAATAAAGAAAGGCACAAAAACCTGAAATAAACCATTACCGATAGACCAGCAGTTATTTAACAAAACGCTTTAGGTATTTATTATTTTGGTCATTCTAATACATTATTTTTTATAAGGTTACATCAATTCTCAATTCATTTTCTCAATTCGGTGCTTTCTCAATTCGGTGCTTAACTTTTCTCATTAACCACTCAACAAAATTAAGGCAAATAGTTATTTTTAGATTCAGGGTGGGGTAAACTTAATTTTATATTATATAAATTACTTAAAAAAGCAAATTACAAATCAACCACCGAATTGAGAAAAAAAGTACCCTTCTGTAGAAATGTCCAGATACGCCCTTTGTAAACGTCATAGAAACAAAACACTTTTATTATTTTTTGCAAAATCGAGATTCCGTTTTTATTATTTTCTTTAGCAAAGACAATACATTTTTTTCAAAACAGCACCCTGACTATTTAAAAAAGACTATCTAAAAGTTATCTACGCATCGGCTTGGCCTCTCTCAATTCAATGCCTAAACCTTCTTTTTCTCTAAGCTTAACCTTAATTAATAAAAAATTAAAATCTAAAAAAAAAATCCTTAATCTTCAATTATTCTCAAAAACTAGTGGATGAAAACCCAAAGTGTATTCTACGAAAAACGATTAATTTATTAATTGAACATAGCGTATGGAGCTGACATTACGAACAAATTTTGTGCTCCATGAATTGATGACACGGTCATCAACTCGTAGTACTTATCATTATTCCAAATTCAAAGTTAACAAAACGTCACAATCTTGTCGTTATTTTTATGACTGACTTTTATGACTTTAATACTTCATTTTGACGTTCCATATTTGAGTTATTCGTTGGATAAGTATTGCTTATTTGTTGATGTGAAACGGGCACTTAGTAAAACAAACAATACAATCGGAAAGTTTATTACAAAAGCAGATACAAAAACGTTATTACTTAAAGAGATACACAGTTCTGCCAAATCTTGTCTACGTATCGTTTTTACAGAGAGGGGGAAAATATAAAGTCAGTTTTTCTTCGCCTGGCGAATATTGTAAACAATCTTGATATTCCTTTTTAACGAAATGATTCATTTTTAAAATATGATAAACACAAAACTTACAACCAACATGACATAGGTAATTCATTGAACTGAGATCAATTTAAATTAAATAGTTGATTAATTGGTGGTGGTTGGTGGTTGGTGTATTGGTTAGCGATCCTGACTATTACGCCGGCCGTCGTGGGTTCGAATCCCGCAAGGGGCAAATGTTTGTGTGATGAGCACGAATATTTGTGCCTAAGTCATGGATGTTATATGTATTAAGTATTTATGGGAGACGCCCCCGTCATAATCGTTGTTTGGTACTTCGTAACACAAGAAAGAAAATTCCTTACCACGAAACCAAACAATTGGTGTGTTGTCTGGCGCATATTTATTTTCTAATTTTATTTTATACACTGATATTATTTAAAAAAATATGAAACGATTGTTTACATTATTCGACTGGAAAGAAAAACGGACTATAGGTTCTTTTACTTACAATAATATTTTACATATTTCTGCTTTCAACACTCAGATAAGTTCCTGATATCTGGCAGATAAATAAATTTATCTATCATGATGTTGGGTACTTGTCTAGAAGTGTGAATCTAACACAAAAAAACTAATCAAAATACACTATTTAATATTTAATACAGGATGTTGAAAGAGTTTTTACATTTTTATTTTTATTTTTTGCAGAACGTTATCAGTTTTGACAGAAAATGTAATGAAAAATTATTGAACTACTATTACTAGCGTATAGAACTGACATCACGAACAAATTCTGTGCTCCATGATTTGACGACACGGTCATCAATTCGTAGTACGGATTCATAATTCGAAATTCAAATTTCAAAGAAAACGTCACAATCTTGTCGTATTTGCGACACATTTTTTGCTTGGCATAGCTTCTCTATACGTAAGTAACAATTCACTGAGAAAAATTGACAGTTAGTTGTCAGGAAGTTTGAAACTCTTTTCCATACACTACGTCTAGTTAAAAGACGTCAAAATAGTACGATATGAGCAGCCAAGTTATAGAAAGAATATAATTATAATACCTCTACATATTACCTACCTAATCATATTATTACAAAAGTGAGGATCGTGGAAGGAAATGTGGTATTTATCTTTTTCAACAACCTGTATTCTTAAAGGTTGAAATCGTACGTCAACATTTTACTCACATTTAAGTTGATTGAACCACATAAAGCGACATAGATTATAAGAATTACTGTTGTTCGTTACTGAAAATCAATTTCTTAAATTTTTGACGGATTTTTTTTAAATAAAAAAGTATAAAATATCCTAGTAAATTGAAAAAAAATAATTTATTTTCACATTTTTCGTTTACATAACCCCGATTCTACTATGTTTCAACCATACACAGTAATCCACTACAGGATACCATTCAAAAACTACAAAAATCACATGTAAAAAGTTTTTTAATCTACAAAAATATACAAAAAGTTCTTTTTCCTAAGATCTTTTGGTCGCAAGTAGAAAATTCACTAAGTAAATGACTTTTTTCTACACAATTTTAATTGTAAATTTTTTAGAAAAACTTTTTTTTTGTAAAAACGGTTGATATTTTTTTGCAAATGACTAGTTTGTTGACTAGATTATTTTAATGAAAATTAAGGGAAAATCCAGAAACTATATTATTTTTCGATCCCTTATTTTTTCCAAGTTTCAATAATACAGCTTCTGAATTTTGTTGACATACATTAATGTTTAAAATATCTAGTTAAGGAAGATTATTTGAAAAAGCTAAAGGCCAAATAAAGTATTAAATACAGGACTTATGATTACAATGATATAATATTTTGTGTATTTATATAAACATATTTATAGACAGTCAAAGTCAGCTAATATTTATTTTATTTTCTCATGTTAATAGGTCGCAACCCAGAAAAGATTAGAAGTTATATTACTGACTTTATCCGCCATTATACAATAAATATAAACTATATACTTTGTGCGCAAATAACTGTGAAAGATATAACTGATATAATATGTTTTAATACTGAATTTAATAGCGTTTTAGTAATTTATATTTTATTCATGTAATTTCTATCACTATTTGCAAATTAACATGTTTTAAATTAACGGTTGTTTATGTGATATAAGTTTAAATTATGTGTTCCTTAAATGTCAATATATTTTTCTCTATTTTTCGTATGCACATTGTCTTTGTCATTTTTTTATTATTAGAAGAATCAACACTGATGGCCCATTTACACGAGGCCAGTAGCACTGGCGCCAGCAAATTAGAAACCGTTCTATTCTATTGGACTGGCTTCGTCCACTGGCTTGGGCCAGTCCAATGCACTGGCCTGGCTCTATTTTCACGAATCCAATACTGGCCTGGCTTATTGGACTGGCTCGTCTACTGGCCTCGTGTAAATGGGCCATTACGTAAGGAAATATTGACAGTTAAGAAACAAAATATAAATATATGGACAAACATTATTTCCAGCCAGTTTCACAATATCCTAATAAGTAACCAGTAACCTTATCTGTCCATTACTTCATACGAAATGATCTTCCATATTCGAATCATTCGTAACCAACGAAGTTCTTATTTGTCAATAGTGAAACATGCCCTTATTATCTTACTCTAAAATAATGGACAACGTCTTGGATCGGTATTTTTTTGTTTAATCTTGACTAAACTGACATTCTACTTTACCGCCATCTATTGGACAAAAAGAGGAACCTCTATAATTTATGTTCGTATGTTTTTGGAGGCGTTTATTTCTTGGCTGCAGAGAGAGGAGAATAGTTTTAAGTAGTTGGCGTGTTATCGACAGTGTTCTTAACATTTAAGCCTAGTCAGAAGCACTATAACATCTGACAGCAAGGTTGGTCGCTTGCCTTGTAAACACCCCTTCGCCAATCCGCACTGAGCCCGCGTGGTATTATTTATTTATTTAAGAACTTTATTGCACAAGTAACAGTGTACAAAAGGTGGACTTAATGCTAAAAGCATTCTCTCCCAGTCATACCTTAGGTCATGCAGAAAGATTATAAGTGGGTGCAGGTGGTATATTAGCTCAAATCATTTTAAGTGATAATATTTTAACAGTGGCTTTGTATACATCATAAAAACAGGACACTATCATTATTTTTTGGAAAATCAAGATTTTAATTTTTATTATTTTCTTCAACATAGACATTAACATTTTTTAAAACAGCACCCTGACAATTTAATAAGTTATCTACGTCATCGGCTTCGCCTCTTTTAATTCAATGCCTAAACCTTCTTTTTCTCTTATCTTAGCCTTAATTAATAAAAAAATAAATTCTGACAAAAAAAATATATTACCTTAGTCTCCAATTTTTACAAAAACTAGCGGATAAAAACCCAAAGTGTTTTGTACAAAAAATATTAATTTAATGTGCTGAATCGGCCCTTTAAATATTATCACTTAAAACGAGGTGACCTTATATAATAGCTATACCACCTCATACATGAGGTGAGGCCTTTGCCTAGCAGTAAGATGTTTACAGGTTTACGTATCGAACAATATTGCCTCGTGTCTTCCTTCTAATATAATGTCTCCTTTCTTCTCTTAGATTAGGTTTCCCTCTCATCTTTCTACCAATATCAATATCGCATCCTCCATAAACATCTATTTTTTCTCCTACATTATCTCTCTCTTCCTATATTTGCTTCCTCTCCTAACTTCTCCGTTCTATCAATATTGCCTCCTCTCTTCCTTCTTGTAGAACGTCTCTTAGATTAGGTTTTCTCTCTCATCTATCTCCCATTATCGCATTCCTCCTAAACTTTCCTTCTTTCCTCTCCTAGGTTATCTCTCTCTTGCAATATCTTCCTCTCCTACCCCGATGGTCTTACTTCTCCTATCTTCTCACTTTCTTTCCTCTCCTAGTTTATCTCTCTCTTCCAATATCTTCCTTTCCTAACTTCCCCGATGATCTTACCTCTCCTATCTTCTCTCTCCTGACTTGATCTAATGTTTATGGACAGCGTTGAAGTATCTTAGCAGATCGGCGTCAGCTCGCGCGACCCAGGCGG